>BMAW01044169.1:136657-171885 GCA_019974015.1 Nephila pilipes
ATACAGATATATGAAGACAGTTCATTTCAGTCAGACGGTTGTGCTCCTTGCACTTATTTCGTAAAACAGTTTTAGCAGTGATATGTCTCAGACACTCCGTGTGCCCACACACTAGCGTAATGGCGTCTTCCCGCGCAAATGTCTTCTTTCCCCTAGCGGCATGTCGCCGAGATATTAGCAGCACTCTCTGGTGGTGAGACGTTCTAGGCGATAAGTCAAGTTCGATTCCCACATATATATATATATATAATATGTATGTACTCTTGTATCTAATATAGTGCTGAAGGTTGGTGTTCTATATATGTCACTAGGCTGGAGTGTAAAGGATTAACTATGTTGCTTCTCTTCCACATACACCCTTTTTTGTCAATGATTGCCAGTTCTGAGTGTTGACTGACAAAAGGCAAGATATTGTGTTGGTCTTGAGCAGTGGAGATATTTAAGATTGAAATAATCCCCAACAGCCAATGGCTCTGATTTTCTTTAAAGAGAAAGTTCTCTCTGAAAGTGGAATTGTTATTTTTTATCCAATTTGAACTCAAATACATATGTATATTGTCATGTAAAATGAAAGACTATGGAGTAAAATCGAACTGTATTATCCAAGAATGGAAATTAGAAATAAAGATTAATATAAATTGACTACAATTGGAGATAATAGGACACAAAGCAGGATAACAGGAAGAGGAAAATCTATCCTGAATGTTCAGCTTTGCGAGAGTTAGAAATATATATACACAAAGAAGGGACACACTTTGCTTCAGTTTGTGCTTTCTTGCACAAGTTTTCCAGAAGAAATGTAGCTTGCAGGACTTCTGTTGACGAGGATTAAATGCCAGCATCTTTAATAAGATACAGCAAGTGAATGTATTTATGGTGCAAGAGCCAATTCTAGTGCCATTAACAGGAAACTAGTATTGCTACAATATTTTCTTTCTTACAATTTTCTTGTCTCATTCTTAGAACCATAATTAGAATTTTTATATAGTGAACAAATCTATTTATATGCAGTAATCAAGAAACTGTTATAATTATTTTAATTTATATTTTTAACATGCAGTTGCTGTATTTTAATATTGCGATGCATTTGCAAATGAATGAAATTTACAATTTGTAAATATTAACTTCATTTATCAATATAATTTATCCATATTTAGTGTTATTGGTACAAATAAACTAGTTTATAACTGTTCATATTTTATTTTCCCCTGAATTTTAAACAGTTCAAATGAATTCGATACTCATATAAATGGACATAGTATGTTACGAGGGTTGCTATTTATATTTCTGGCCTTGGCAACAGTAAGTGTTGCTAGGCGACCGCAGACGATTTTAATCGAAAGTTTGATATTTTTAAACATAAATTCAGCAAACGATTTACCATTATAGCTTTATTTGTGTTGTTGACAGTAAATTGAAAAGTTCTTCTCTGTCAAAAAATGGAATTGAATCGTGAACATTTCCGTGCCATTATTTTTCATAACTTTCGACGTGGATTGTCAAGACAAGAGTGCTTCGATGAACTTAATTCTTTATACAGCGATAAAGCGCCATCCTACAGCACTGTAAAAAATTGGTATAACGAATTTAATCGTGGTCGATGTTCGATCCAGGCCGAATCCCGTGCAGGTCGTCCAAAATCCGTTGTTGTGCCAGAAAAGATCAATGCTGTGCGTGAACTGATAAAGCAAGATCGTCATGTGACATACCGTGAGATAGAGGCGTCTTTGGACATTAGTATGACTAGCATCAATAAAATATTGCATGAACATTTGAGCGTAAAAAAAATTTGTTCGCGTTGGATCCCGCATAATCTGACAAACGCTCAAAAAAAGGCTCGTGTCGATTGGTGCAAGGAAATGTTGGAAAAATACATTCAAGGTACATCAAAGGCTGTGTATAACATCTACACAGGTGACGAATCATGGATCGATGCATATGAGCCGGAAACAAAACAGCAATCAACTGTATGGGTCTTCCAAGATGAGGCAAAACCAACAAAAGTTGTTCGAGGAAGAAGCACATCGAAACAAATGATTGCCTGTTTCTTCGGCATTAACGGTCATGTGGCAACAGTGGCGTTAGAGCAACACAGGACGGTCAATTCTGAATGGTACACGACCATTTGTTTGCCAGAAGTCATCGGAGAAATTCGAAAAAAGCAGAAGAACAGGCGAATCATTCTTCATCATGACAATGCGAGCTCTCACACATCGACTCAAACAAAGGCATTTCTGACGGAGCGAAAGATCGAACTGATGGGTCATCCGCCGTACAGCCCTGATTTGGCACCCAATGACTTCTTCTTATTCCCACACATCAAAAATAAATTACGTGGACAACGATTTTCGACCCTCGAAGAAGCGGTTGATGCATTCAAAACGCATGTTTTGGAGTTACCTCAATCGGACTGGAAAAAGTGCTTTGAAAATTGGTTCAAACGCATGCAAAAGTGTATTGATCATCATGGAGAATATTTTGAAAAACAATAAAACCAATTTCGATCCTACATATTTGTTTTTTCATTATTAGGACAGAAATATAAATAGCAACCCTCGTACATTTTCCCAAGACTCATTTTATTCATTTATAACATTTAATTTTGTTTTTTAAAAAATCATTTTTTCTCTAGAACAATTATTTGAGCATTATTTTTATATATATGTATGTGTCATTTAAAATATAATTATCGTTAATGTTATTAATCAACTTAACCCTTGTCTCATACAATTTAGCTTGTAATATTTCTTATTACTTCTGTTATGAAGTAATATTAATTTGTGAAATCATTTTTAATTCTTATAGTATCTTAGTATGAAAGTTTTAAAATATTTTAATCTAGGAGAATTATTTAAAGAACTGCAGGTTCAGGAAATAATCTTCTTAAATATAACAAAGTAAGATTATAAAGTTATTCATTCTTAACTGTGGAATAGCATGCTTCTCTTTCCAGATGAATACATAGTCAATGTCCTGTGTGGTTTTATCACGGCATAAATATTAATTTTGTAGTGGGTGTATTTTTAATATGTAAAAAAATGATAAACTTTTTTGGTACTTTTTCATTTCGCCGGTACTAGCAATAAAGTCGCCAATAATGATACAACCGGAATATGTGAATAGTTGTTGCCAATAAAGTCTACTTGGCAAGATTTGTGCCGACAAAATGGGAAAGTACCATTTTTTTCTTGCAGATTTCATTACACATAAAATAAAATTAAGGTATTTTTTATAAGATGAATATAAATATTATATCTCTTTATGAAATTAAGTATTCTTTTTCCAATTTGTGCATCTTTTTTTAATTTCCTTTAATAATGTTTTAAAATTTTGTCTATGAAGTTTTATAATTGATTTTACCAGTATTAATTTCTTCACATGAATTTCAAATCACCATTATTGTTATGTTTTAGTATAAATCGAATTTCAATATTTAGTATATTTAACAAATTTTCTTAATTTGTATTTCATTTCTATTTGACAGATAACTCTGAACTTGAAGATCAACATATAATTCTTTCTAGAAGGAAAAAAAATTATGCTGTACATGTTACATGCATAGGTTCTTTAAGTGCATGGTTTTTGTTCTATAAAATGTGCAATAGTATTCCAGCAGCCATGAAAGATCAAAAGAGCTTCGAGGTTATTGTGCAGGATTGTGCTCCAGAAAAGAAAGAAGTAGTGGACAAACTTGTCCAGAGGTCAGAAGCAAGGATTGCAGAAATGGAGAGGAAAAAATGTGAAAAAGATACCAGAACATCTGTGTATGAACAAACTGATTATTTCAATGTCACATTTAATTATCAGAAGCAGCAGATTGAATCAAAGCTGGAAAATGCTCAGAATGTTGATAAAAGTAGCCTCATTTCTTACTTTGATGAAACAGTTAGAGATTTTCAAGAATTGCAAAAGTTCCTATCTGATTCCACATTATTTCTACCTACGTATGATATCAAAAAAGGACAGGAATCACTTAAAGTGCTTCAAGAAGATATTCAAACAGCTCAGAATGATTTAATTCCAAAGAAGAAATTTGCTTTCAAGAATAAAAAGAAGATTCCCAATGGTATGAAAGCTCCAGCAGGTCTTGAGAAGATCCAGTTGAATAATGTTAACGAACCAATGTCAATGGTGAAACTTTGCAAATGTGGTTTTAAAGATGTGTCTGATCAAGATTTAGTCAAATTCCGAGATGAAATTGAGAAACAAGATGTTGGTCTTCACCATCTAAACAATTGCACTGTTCATCTATATGGTGCACCGAGCACCATATTTATTAGTGGTTTAACTGATTGTCACATATTTGCTGGTCCGGTCTCTACATCAGTGTTTATAGAAAATTGCAGAGGTTGTACATTTGTTTTTGCTTGCCAGCAACTTAGGGTTCATTCTTGTACAAACTGTTATTTTTATTTACATGTAACTAGTAGAACTATTATTGAAGACTGCAAAGAATTGTATTTTGCTCCATATAATTGGACTTATGAAGGTCAAGATGAAGATTTTGTCATATCTGGCATCGATAAAAATAATAACAATTGGAATTCTATTGATGATTTTAATTGGCTAGTCATTGGTACTCCATCTCCAAATTGGTTGCTTTTGGATGAAGAAAAATATCAGACATGGAGCTGATTTTAAATTTAAAAATTAAGCCACTTTGCCATTTTTAATGTGATAATTTTTTTTTATGTTTATAGGCTTTGCTGATTAAATGAAAGAATTGTTCACTTATTAACTATTAACCTTGTTTTTTACATGAATGGTGGTTGAAAGGACAAAAATAGTATATCTTGGTAAATTGTATAATATCTTAAAATATAATACATAATAATTATCAAAATTTCAAACAGCTTAAAATTAGTTTTATTTTTTCCTCCAGTTATATGCATTAAATATAGATTTTTATTGGAAAAAAATCAAACCTATTTATGGCTTGTTATTGGAAAGTACATTCTATTCCAATTAGTTTTTAGATTTGTAAATTATGCTTAATGAAATGTATATTTATTCTTCAGAGGAAAAAATTGTATATTCACTGCATAAGAGCTTATTAGTTAAAAAATACACATGAGAATATTTAAGCTTCTAATAAATTTCTTTTTTGCAATGAGATTTGTATTATTTTGTACTTATTAATTTATAACACCCTTTAATATATTTTTAATTTGAAGTGTTTGTTCCAAGTAAATTTGAAATTAACTGATAATAAACATATATATGCTATCATTAATGATCTATTCTGTAAAATTTAATGAATGTTAAGCTTTAATTTGAAATAACTTCTGTAGATATATGCTCAAAGAATAACAAATAAAATGTTTATAAACTAATTTTATGAAACAACATGTACATGTGGTTATCAAAATAATGGAAAATCACTAAAGAATATAAAAACATATATTAATAAGGCATAGAGCTACTTTTGGCATGTATAATGGCCTGAATACATCTGAGAATAGAGTTTTATACATCATGTATGATGTTTAAAGAGATATTATAAAATTCTTCATGAAGATGTTGGGAATGTACAGAAAGAGAGGATGTGGATGGAAAATGACTGCATTCCAAAGTAGACCTGAGTGGCTCAATGATATTAAAATGGCCAAGGGAGATGAATGACTTCATGTTCCTGAAACCATGCTTGAACTGATCTAGCTGTGTGAATTGGACAATTATCATTCTGGAAGGTAGAATCTCCTGATGGAAATGATAGAATGCACATGGTTGGATAAAATGTCGTGTTTACCGCATTGCAGTTTCTTGACCTTCTAGAGTTGTAGGGTCTTTTGAAAACCACTAGATCACAGCCCAAATCGTAACAAAGCCGCCCCCTTGCTTCACAGTCAGAATGGCATTTGGAATAATATACTTGTGTACGCATTCTCCAGGTGCAAACAACATCAATAGCTAGATTTTGTAATTGAATTCCATGAAATCTTTGCTACTTGTAAAATACTTTATATTTGTATTTAACTTTTTCTCTGAACAATTTTTAAATACAAAATATTCAAATTTCCTAAAAAAATCCTTACATGCGTACGAAACTGTGTGAACTAGCATTGATGGATTCAGTTACTACAAAAATATATATCTAACATATTTTGAGTCTAATTTATAAGTTGATAAGTCTGTAATTTAGATAATTTTGAGTTTTTCTCCTTTATGAAAACATAAACATATCAGAAATTTAATATTGATTAGTGATTTAAATATGTAAAGCATGTATTGAATCTGAATCGATTCTTTAAATTTAGTGTCATTATAAAAAAATTTTTTGTGTAAATACTATATTGGTGATAAACTGCTTAATTTAATAATATTCACATGCCAATTGATATTTTATTTCCATAACTTCTATATCACATCTTGTTAGGGCTGAGATCCGTATGGATTAAATATGTGACTAACTTCATTATTTTTTATCTGTTGTTTATGGAAGGTTTACCATTCATTTGCAATTGATGTTGCTAAGGGATCTTGGTTCATTGATCTAAACAAACTATGTTGTAGTTAATATGAAAGCTATACTTTTGTATATATATGATCTTGGAATTCATTAAATTTCAACACACTCCAGTTATTCTATCTTATTATATTGGAATGGAACATGGTATAATAATTCTGGATAATACTCAAAATTTTGCATTTTTTGAACTAGTTTTTTTTTCCAATTCTTTTCATATATATAAGGTTATTATTATCTTCAAGGTAACATAAAATGAAGTCTTTAAGTTTTCTGAATAAGTTAAATCTCTCTTTCCACATTAAAATATATCTTGAATAAACACCATGTATCATAAAGAATGTTCAAATGAAAAATAAAGAGATTAAAAATTTCTGAAACATTAGTAGCCTTTCACTTTAGGAAGATTTTATTTCTACTATTAGAAAAATTATGGATGTTATGTAATTCTTATATAATTTGATGCAGCTAGCCACGGTACTTGTATCATAAACCCTTACCATCACTCACTCTTAATACAAAATAAATTTTTATTAAATGGTCTTACAAGATACATTATTGTTCGACCATTTATTATATTAATATAGCTTATTTTATGCATTTTGCATGTTACTTTATTAGATTGGAACCTCTGACCAAGCATTCATTAATGGAATCGAAGAGCCCAATCCTCTAGCTATCATTTGCAAAGTTTAAGATTCTACCAAATCTTGGAAATTTCAATAACTGAGTAATTGTTGTTACAATGAATAATTCAGCCTACCATATGACACAGAAAGTATCGAACTAAAGCAATATTAATAGAATCAAGCCAAATTTATAAATATGTGTTAAAATTTTTAATTTCTTAAAACAAATGTTAAATGAGAAAGGACTTTTAGTTATTATCTATATAAATATGTAATTTAATTCTGTTTTAATGATTTAAAGTACTTACTGCCACACTTGTTTTTGTAATCTTATACTGTAGTCAAATGATGAAAAAACTCTAACTTATATAGATCGCGAAAATTCCATATAACAGTAACTAATATTACTAAATTTACCTTTACAACTATTAAAATTTACTTTTTTTAAAATCTACCTTAATACCTTACTTTGAAGAACAGTTTACCAACTTCACATAGGCTTTAACAATTTCAAACTATAGTTAAACTATGGAAATGACAACTGGACTGGTACCTCACCAGAATTTTACTTCACTTCAAGTTAAGAATTTTGAAGCAGTTTTTGACTATTTTGCCCTAGAATTTCACAAGCAATGCTCACATAATATCAAATCATAGTCAGATAATATGTTGCACGATTTTGAAGTTGTAGATTTTATCTACAGCAGACAATACTATTTTGCATGATGGAGTTGAAACTCAATTCCATGAAGCTCAAAACCTTGTCACTTGAGTCCTAGTTAGCCTAACCTTATATTTATATATATAATATGCTGTACCTTATCCCAACAATTACTCTATTCTTTGGGCTTCGAATGGAATTAAGAAATAATGCATTCAAATTGGTAAAAATTGATTACACAAATAATCAAATTAACTAGTTAAGGTCTAGTTAGTGATAAATTAACAATTAAATGTCTTCAGTTATTTCTAAAAAGTATTTAAAGTCGTACCAGAATGACCCAAAATCACTTTAAATAATCTGCATTGTTATGTAAATCAAAGTATTCTTATGATTCTCTAATGTAAACAATTCTTTCAAAGAAAAAGGTAACTAATGTTAATGATACTCAAAAATCTAAATTGGTAAATAATAAATGAATACATATTTTCATGATCAGACTTTCTGTGCAAGTTAATGGTAGCAGTAAAAATTATGCATCATCAAAATCTAAGTTCTTCCAATACTAAATCAAAAGATCTTGCAATTTCTCAAGAGAAAACATTACCACATTTCTTTCAATGACGCCTAGAATTGAATTCAGTGCAATCAAATTATATTTTAACTTTTATTTATATGAAAACAGTAAATGCTTAAAAACATTCATTTTAAGTGATATTTTAAAATGAATGCAATTTGGCAGCAAAAAGTGGTACAAATTCTGATTTGAAAATGGAGTGGTTTAAACCTAAAAAGTGAGGGGTAACCAATACTATATATATAAATTTTCAGATGTGTGCTATATTTAGTAATAATAGAAATTCTAAAACCAGTGATACTTATCATCAACTTCCTCCTCACTTATTCCTTTAAAATACCAGCTCTTTTTATAATTGTACAGATTAATTTAATGTTGGTCTATAGCTATTTCTGTATTGTTTTCAGAAGGGAAGAGGGAACCTATAACAAAAATTTAGCTCGTTTTTTTTCTTTGCATGTGCAAAAGCAACCTAAAATATCGAAAATTTACTTTTTTAAAATCCACTTCAGGGAACTCAGTACTATGGGAAATTCTTTATCAGATATTTATAAGAAAAAGTTTTTATTCTTTCTATTTAAATCATGACCCCGAGGCACCCTAGTGATCTTTTTCTTTCCCATGGGGTTTACTGTCTTTGGTAAACACGGGTGACGCACTCCCGGGATACCCAGCGATCCTTTTCTATTTTCGACCCTCCTTCTTGTCATCCACTTCTTATCTTTTTTCAATTTCACGTCTAGACCACAGTTTAATCTTGTTTGGCGCAGCATAGCCATATCTGGCTCTTGCGCCAATAACCTTTACATTCACTCACTCTTGCTATTTAAACGTAAAATGCATGTTTCAAAAAAAAAATTCATCTTCAAGCAAATAATTATTTAAATTTTTTTTTTTTCCAAAACATTGCAATATTTAAAAATTTCTGCAACATCTACCAATTTAAATATTTGTATAAACAATACTTTACTCTGTTACTTGCAATCTAGTGCGTGGGTTTGGTTGACTAGTGTTAATAGTATTATAATTTTTTTTTTCCCTCATTCTCTCAGATACTGTGAAATATAGAAAAAAAAAAAAGAACCCGAAATATATATAAATAGTTCTATGCAAAGAACAGATTAAGCCACCCAAGGTGTGCATTTTTTTTTATAACTATTATTAAATTACTCAAGAGAAATAAAGTAAATGATGAAATATCAAGAAATGGATAGTAGTAAACTTTTCCAATATTAAAATTAAGGGAAACGATAAATTATTAAATGGAATACATTTAAGCTAAATGAAATTAAAATTGAAGCAACTGATAAAAAAAAATTGAAAAGTGATCTGGTACACCAAAACGCCCTACCTAAATCTATAGCCCATTGCTAGGCTAAAAAATTGCTATATCCAATTTTGTAGACTTTTTAAAGAATTTTTTTTACCTAAATCCTTATTCATGCATGTTATTATTAAACACATTAGGCAAAACATTCAGAAAAAGTTTCAAAACTTTATATTGATTGCTAAAAAAGCCTTAACATTTCAAATACATCCCTGTAAAGAAAAATTAACAACCTTGCTAAATTATGTAGCTGGATTCTATATATACATTTAGAAAAGTCATAAAATGAAAATAAGGTAATAAATTTTGTTTTTAATAATTTGGTCATTTTTTGGGGAATGTGTTCTTAATTTTTTGTATGTGTGACGGATAGATCGTGATAATTCTTAGTTAAAACTATTTTATGAATTAACACCCAATCAAATGCAAAAATAAACTAAATTTTAAAAAAAGACATTTAATTTGGGAAATTTCTTTATTGACACTCAGCAAAAAACCAAATTCACACACATGCACACAATGATACAAAAAAGGTACATCACCATACATGTTTTTTTTTTTAAAAAAAAAGCAACATAATATATACAAACCAAAATGTAAAATTTCTATAAATCAAAATATCAAATGAAAGACTAAACACAAATACAAAAGTAAATGAAAACAATAAATTTCTAAAAACAAAACAAGCTTAATATAAATTAAATACAAACATGGATGGAAATAACTGCAATCCCAAATTTCTTCTAAAAAATAATTAAGAAAAATGACAGTATAGTAAAAAAAGCAATAAGTTTCAGTGATTATTGGATTTACATCTTATTAAGAATAAAAATATATCTTTAAGAAACAGATCAATCTAAAATAAACTTTTCACATTTAACTTATAACATTTTACATTGAATGCAACTGAATATTGTTAACGACAATTTTTTTTAATAGAAATCATTTTTATTCATTGCATTTGAAACAATGCATTTTTATGTAATAGTATATAAAAAGAAAAAAAATCCTATTAGAGTTTATAAAATAATATATTTATGTTAATAGTTTGAAATTAAATTTTTAAAAAGCACAAAAAAAAAAAATTCTTTTAGAAGAAACAATGCTGGAGTTTTAATTTAATCATGGCTTTTACAAAAAACAATATTACTCCTATGCAATAAACAACTTTCAGAGTAATAAAAGCATAATTGCACTATATATATATATATTTGTTAAATTTGAGCAAAGCTTCTTTTAAAGAACATAAAAATAGTAACGACAATTCACTTTAAAATTTAATGAATATTAAAAACTTTATTACTAAAAATTCTTTCTTATTAATTATAAAAAGTTTTTAAAGGAACATTTTTATTGAAGAGGGTGCTATACAAATAATATATGAATACATTACTATTCATAGTTAAATGCTCATCTGAAATCATTCCAACTTAAACAGAAAAATATTTTAAAGAATATTCAGCATTATATATATTGAAAGCTGCATGCATGCACAATTATACACTATTATTGCATTTGTTATTTGATAAATCATTAAAACCAAATAAATAAGCATAATTAAAAAAAAAAATCAATAAAAAATAACAGCAAATGTCTACAACACACACTGAAAATAAAAAGTTCATTTGAAAGTAAAAGTATTTCGGCAGAAATGAGACAATTTATTTTTATTTTTAAGTTATCAAGTCATTTAAAGATGAAATTGTACAGTTTTGAAAATGAATGAAATCAAGTGTATATAGATTTTTGCCTCTCAGTAGTATTTCTCATTCAAAGGACCAATAAAATTTAAATGTCAGTTGCTGACCATGCACCAAAAAAAAAAAAATCATAAAAATATTTTTTTATTATTATTTTCGCATTAAAAGAAATCAAATGCTTAAAATATATTGAAATTAATATATGAAATTTCTTCCTTCTTAAATCCACTGTATTAATGTAATCTGAACCATAAATTTTGTAATCTCTCCTAGTTTACAATAATTTTTATAAATTATTAGCTCATTACTCTGGAAAATTTAATTTTATACTTTTCAATAATTCCTTAAAAATGGGGTGGAGGGGGAGAACACTAAGAGAAAATAATGCTGAAGATTAATAATTTTTTTAGCAAAAGCATTTATAAACAGATAAAAAGTTGACAATGTATATAAAAAGATATACAAAACATGCTTTTATTTATTTAAAATAAGTAATATACTTAAGCATTTATTAAAGAAAATTTCGATTCAATTATCATTTTTTTGGACTTAACGATGCATATTTTGTTATAAAGTCCCAGTCTCAGACCACTCTGTATTAAAAAATTGGCACACCAAATCAGAGGCAAATTAGAAACAAATTTGAGCACTTTGAAGACTCAAAACCGAGAATTTCTACATATTATTGCACAACACAACTACTTTTCACAAAATACTTACAAACAAAATGAACACAATAAAAATCAGCCAGCTAATACCACATTAAGGAACTCTAAAGATAATGCTTAAAACAAACAATATCTTCAAAACCATGAAAAATTTTATACATTAAAAATGAGATCAAAACAGTCATGATTATCTGAAAATATAGTAAAAGTGTATTAAAAAGTATTAAAACAAAAAATAGGCATCTCATGAAAAAAATATGTTATTGAAAAAAGGTAAATATCAATAAAGATGAATAATGGAAAGTCATTATAAAGCAAATATTTTTCCTAGAAATATGCAGTTGGCATATACACAATTTAGAAAAATAAAGAATAGAGAATAAATTTGAGCTGTAAATATAATACTGAGAATACTGAATTACTGTTGGGTTATTTGTATGTAATTCATAATGCAACTTATAATTTTACATCTATTCATTAAAGCAGTAGTTATCTATATTTTAAGCCTCTTATACAAGCCTGAAAATGTGTATATGAATACTGTACTTTACACGTATAATAGATAAATAATCATGAATGTGTATTGTACTGTAGCATTTCGATTGTTATACATAAACACATTAATTTTAATAAACTGATAATATCATGTGAATTTATTTTATATAATGATTTAATTCTGTAACAGATATACTGAATGATTAATTCTCAAAACTGAGATTTATATATTTTTCATAGATATTTTACTCATAACTCAAAATCAACCATGTTTTGGACATTACTTATAGAACTAAAAATGGACAGTTTATATTTTCTACATATACTGATTTATATTACAAGTTAAATATATATAACTGGTTTTTAAAAATAATTGATAAATTCAATTAAGAGAAAAATTCAAACCCATGAACAAATGCTTTCTTCTTTTCCCCAAAAAGTTCAAAGTACATTTTTATGTTCGATATGTTTCTTTTGATAATGAGTATAAAATTATTTTAGTAGTGAAATTACTCAGTTAAAGCACAATACATTACTTTAACTGAAAATTTTCAAACTTTGTGCTTTTAAAATTTATTATAAAATGGTTAGTTGTAGTTTGTATATCACACAAAATTTGAAAAATATTTAAAGACATTGATTGCATAGCCTATAAAAAGGAATATGTAAACATAAACAGAGAACTATTTATCTTGTCTTAGGAAAAAGAATTGAAAAATTCAATGCAAAGTCAATCCTAATTACTTTTATCAAAAATTAGAATTTGATGTTCCTTTAACTACTATCCCTCAAATTTTCAACATACATAAGTTGAAAAAAATGAATACCATAAATTATTAACAAAAATATTTTACATATTTTTTGTAACATTACTCCTGCAATACAAACTCTGATCTTCAAAATAAAGGTAAATAAATTTACTTTAAATGCATTTCCTTCTAAATTTAAAGCTGATGTACAATATAATGCAAAGAAGAAATGAATTTCTGCATATGTGCTAAATTACAAGATATATAACCAGAATGGGACAGTAGAAAAATCTGAAAATAGTATATTTCCAAAATTTCAATAACAGGAATGTCCCTTCTAGTTTGATTGCTTATTAACATCACATTTAGAAGCAGCACAAGAGCTACTGCTGATTAACTTTGTAATTTTGAACCACAATCAAGAGATGTGAGACAACACCAGAGCTGGCACCCCACTCTCCTCAACTTCACACACAAACTACGACACTTGACACCTGTGATATTGACCCAGTCTATAGTGTCATTTCAAAATGCATATAGAATCATTTCTAATAGTTTTTGCATTATAAATAACTTAAATTTTATGCATTATTTATTCTGCTATACATTTTAAGAAAAAAGAATGCTTTGTTTTGTAATTGCATTTGAAAAATTTACAGTTACTTTTATCCATTGCACAAATTATATTTTTTTAAAAAAGTACAATTAATACTAACCATTTTGAAAGAAAGTGAAGTTTTAACTTTGGGATTACATTTCTATCAATAAAAGTAACATCATTTAAGTGATCAACATACACATTAAGAATTTTGAATTCTGAAGACAGAAAAGTTTAATGAGTTTATTTCTCAAAATAAATGTGTGTAAAATTATGACTTGTATCAATTTCACTAAATATATAAGTAATGAAGCAATTTACAAAAATTGAATTCAAATTTTTTTTAAACATATGCTTACAAAACTCTATCTATATTATATGAGCAAAATAATAACAAGTAAATTTTTGTTAGAAATAAATTTCCAATTATTCCAGGAAATAAATAAATTTTTAGAACCATT
The DNA here is from genome assembly GCA_019974015.1 of Nephila pilipes. NCBI lineage: Eukaryota > Metazoa > Arthropoda > Arachnida > Araneae > Nephilidae > Nephila > Nephila pilipes. The sequence goes on from BMAW01044169.1 coordinate 150,989, forward strand.
AATGTGAATGAAAATTTGAGTTAATAAAATATTTTATATTTATCCAGGTCACTAGATAATTAAAGAATACATTATATTTAAAGATAATCAATAAGAAATTTTACTATCAACGAACTTTTGTATGAAATAAAATTTATTAAAAAACAGATAGCTGCAATCTTATAAGCTTTAGAATTACTATTTCACATAATTTAAAAATTCAAATAAAAGGAACAATATTAGTTGAAATCAGTAGCATATTATGAAATTTGTTTGATGATACTAGTATTTCGGTAGAAAACTAATGTAATTATTAATATAAACAAATTAATCTTGATTCACAAAAAATACCTCCAAATTATTATATTATACAGCACCAATAAGCATTTCATTAATTCATCCTTCAGCACCACGTCAAAACAATACAAAAATTATAACATTATCAAAAAATGAAAAAAGGAGTTTTACCTCCCAATTATAATATTTCTCAAAATATTAATTAAAATACACTTCATTTAAAATATTTTTCTATTTTTTCTTGCATATTATCTGATAAGATTTCATTCTGTTTGATTAATACTGCTCTGAAGTATATATCTAATTATTGATAATAAACCTCGTAATTCTGAAAAACTGTCAAATAACAAGGACTACATATGAATTGGTATCCAAGGATAGACTTTAATAGAATTGAATTTTAGATCTGTGATCTTCCCAGTCCATAGGTCACTATTCCATCAACCTACTATTGAAGCCCTTTTCCTTTCCTTTTTTTACTTCTTTTTTCCCAAGAAATAATTCAGACAAAGAAGTAAATTCCAGACACCATACAAATTTCTAGTATATGCTACTGTTTGGAATGTACATAACAAAGGATGAATAAAAATAGTGAGGGGATAAAAAGAATGACAACTTAACAAATCACATAATGCAGGATTATGGCAAATAAATTACAAATTCTTCATCATATATTCAACAGGAGAAATGCATATGAGATAACAGCACCTATTATTAAAATCCCCTACTCAAGCACTAAGTTTATATATAGATATATATATGTAAAAAAAAGTTTTGAAATACCCAGGTCCCTATTTCCTGTCCGTATTACTATGAATTTTCACTTCAACATCGACTAAAAAAAGGACACTTGACAATAGCTTGTGAATATTAATATTTCTACACTTGTAACTTATGGGTAGGCGATAATGTGGTTGATAGAGACAATTGAGATAAGCTGTCTTTACAAGAACTGATATCTAATCCTGCTCCAGGAGGTGGTTCTAATGCTGTTTGGATTGTGATCTGGACATTGCGATTGACACTAAATGCTGGAAAAAATACTCCATGGAGATCAGTGAAAGCTATTGGTCCCTGGCGTTCATCGTTCACAAAAAAACTCAACTGATGTTGCTCAAGATCTAGTAAGATACCGATGACAGATCCTACTTCAATGCCGCCCTCAGTTCGACTTTCATGGGAATCCGCATGCAAGAACCAAGAACGCTGATGATCTATGTACATACTCCAGCCTTTGTCATCTTTTCCTATTTAATATAAAATATATTTTAATAGATAGAAATTAGTACTTTAAGCACCAAATGAGTATTATTTGATTTCTAAATAATTCTCTGTAAATAATGTAATACTTTGCCTTTGATTTATATGTTTATTTCTCACTAATTCAGGAATGAAACTATGACAAATGCATTGCACTATTATTTCAATTTAGATGCCAGCTTCAAATTAAATGTCTAAAAATAAATTATATTATGAAGCTAAATGTTGTAATTTTCAAATTTAAATAAGATTTATTTCTTATGATGATCAATTCATGATAGGGTAAATTACAATTAGAAGAATTAGTACTCTCTTTAAAAATGTTAAAGAATAAATCAATCATTAATAACACTTTTAACAATAATGAATTTAAAAAGCAAGTTTTACATATATATTTTTAATGCCTAAAAAATAAGTGAAACAAATTAATATTGGAAATAATTTAAATATGAAAAGGGAATTTTATTCTAATTAATTGGTTAACATAAGCTAATAAAAAAAAACATACCTAACATGAGATCTTTAACAACATCAAAACGAGCAATGCCAAAAGCAGGATCAGCATTATTGTCATATTTTACAATTGTAACTTCCCAATAATGTACACCTCTAGAAAACCCTATACTTCCAAGAACAACACGATGTTCATAACAATCACACGTTACTGTAAGATTTTCATTGCTTAAGACAATTTCTGGATGTGCTGTAACAGGGTCAAATGTAAACCATGCAACTGAAATATAAAAATAATAATTACTGAGGAGACAATATCTGAATATATTGTCACACAGAATGTGCAAGTTATTCAAATAAATAGTATGGGAATAATCTCAATTCAAGACTTTAATTCAGCAAATGAACTCAGAACTATCAGTTCACTAGAGGATGGACTTCACTTCCGTTTACATTTTGCATAAGTTTTCAAAAATAAATATAGGCGCACTGGAAGACTTCATCTGTCGACCAAGATAACTGAAGTACAACTGAATGCAACCTGGAGATTGAAATTAAATATGATGCAGCACTACTGCAGCCATGGCAGAGAAAGTAAGTGAGTGATTGTAGGTCTACAGAGTAAGAGTCAAATCTGGCTCTTGGACCATTGGGAGAAAATAAGTCTTGCTACAATATATGAATTCTCCAGTATATGTTGATGGATATTTTAAAATAAAATATCTAACTTTAACAATGATTAAATCTTAACATTGTAAATGAACATAGATTTTTATATAGAGAAAAAGTCATTACTATCAGCAAAAGTATATTGAATGAAAATGAAATGAAGAATTAGCCATGGGCACACAATTTAATGAAACAGATAATAAAACAACAATTTTCGTTTTCAATGTATGCTTATGCAAATTTAACAATTAAAATTAGCATTTATTTTATATAACCTAACATTTATTTTACTACAAAAATAAAAGAAAACTACTTTATAACAAATGTAATTTTATAATTTAAAAAATCACACAGTTCACATTAAAAAAATTTATTCATTTATTTATTTTGTAATTCTATTAAGATTAAGAGTGACAAAAATATCCTTTAATCTTAAGAATTACTGAAACCTTAAATATTACCTCAACATTAACTAGATCTATTATATTAAAATCATTGCTTTACAATTAGAAATGCACTCATTCAAACAGATAAAAAATTATGAAATTTTCACCCATGTTTTAATTTTTTATTTCACAAAGCAAACATTCATTTCCTACTTATTCTCATGTATTTACAAAAATGTTTTAATTTGAATTAATTTTTTTTTTAAATATCAAATTTAATATCAGGTTTTACAAAATTTTCATATTAATGACTAGAAATACATGGTATTTAGAAAATATATGTGCTAATAGAGCAAAAATTAAGTTTTAAAAAAATTATGATTTACCTTCTGCAGTTTGTAATGAAATAGGTTCACTATACTGGCCTTCACCAGTACTGTTATAAGCTTTAACACGGGCATTATAGAAACAATTAAAATGGAGGCCATCTACTGTGCAAATTGTTTCTTTTCCACAATACACCTCCTAATAGAATGTAATTGAAATCCATTAATACAACTTTAAGAATCATATATAATTTTTAATGAATATTTCATGTGAAAACACATATATTTAAATATGTATGTATATCACCAAATTAAAATATATATATAAGCCAATTTAAAATACTAAGAAACAAAAAAAAAAAAAAGATTTCAAAGTAAGTTATAAAAGTAATTTTCTTTTGCCTTAAAAGGCTTCTTGCTACTTTAAATCAATAGAAGGGAAATTTGGTTATCTTCCAAGAAATCTTTTTACAACAAACCAAATACACATTAGTATTTTGTACTCTAATAATGTTTAATTTAAAACACTCATACTAGTAACATCCCCTTATTTAGGCACAATATCATATATTACCTCTTCTATTCAATAATATATTAAATAATAATAATATATTAATAATAAATTATTGATTGCATTATTATATAAAGTGAGTACTATTTAGTTTTTACTTTACAGATAGATAGTTTAAATTCTGGTCAAATGGCTATCTCACTTGCATTCATCACAATTTTTTAAAAATCTTATCATTTATCCAATCACCTACTCAAATATATTTAACATTAAAATATAAAAATATCATCCAAAGAGCATTAAGTTCTACTAGGATATTACTTCCTTTATCATCTTTAATGATTTATGAATTAACTTTTTTTTTTGCAACAAACCTATTTTATATCCATGCATTATTGTTTCACTTAATAACTATCAAATTTGACATGCACAATGAATTACTAGTGATGAATATCATACTTCAGAATCATTCAGATGATACCTGGATTTATAAACTTTCACAGCTTGATATGTGAAACTTTTTATATAGGCCCAGTTAGTTACCCTCAACATTTTACAGTCTTTGGTAATTCTGAATTTCAAGACTTGTGAACTTTAATTATGGCTGAAGTGAACTTGTAATCAGGCTGCCTTGGCTCAAATAATTCCTTGGTCAATAGAGATTTAGTATAGCATATTATAGGTAACTCTTGGAGATAAATATCATGAATAAATGGAATTTTTATTTATTTATTTTTTTTTTTAATATTTCTAATAAACATTTAAAAAATTTCCAATATACATAAACACCCCAACTTTTTTTTTTTTTTACATGATTTTGAAATAACACAGTTCACCAATACACTTTTTTTTTTCTAGCACAAATCTCCCCAAAAATTTTTTCAAATATTCAAATGCTGTTTTTACCACCTTGTTGATTCAGCCACTTTATCTGGGTTTTATAACAGCATTTAATATGCACTACATAAAGCAAACATTTAAATATATTTTAGATTTAAGTGTAAGAAAGAAATTTGATTGTTGTGGAAGCATGGAGAAAGTTTATGATTATGGATTGCATTACGCATGCTCCTTTCACCATCAAATAATTGCGCCAATACACCTTAAATGTTTGTTGGAAAATTTTTTGCCAGCATGCGTCAAATGTGGAAGTTTTGTAGTACAAAAAATCAGCTGCGAGTTCTTAAATTATAACTCTATCAAATGCAATTGGTGGCAAAGGTTTAAACAACTTGCAAATAGCTGACATCAATGAAATGATGCTAGAGAGCCCTTTGGATGAGGAAGATTTAATGGGATTTACGACAGTTTATGATAACAAAGAAGTCTATAATGACGAAAGAAAGTTCAGCTATGATAATAAATAAGTCGATAATGACTAGGTGAAGTTCAGCTATTAATAGATGACTTAATTTGCGGAGGCTTGAAATTTGCTACCAGTATGGAACATTTTCTTACTCATGGTCCTGACATAGAGCACACAATAAAATTTCAATGCAATCTTAAATTTTGTGTAGCAGAATATCAAGAATTATATAAGCAACTTGAGAACCCCCCACACCAAAAAAAAAAACCAGCCACTAATAACAGGTTTTGTAAGAGATAAAAAGAAAAAAAAAGTAGACTAGTATTACAAAAAAAATTTCACATATCGTAAAATAAGTTAAATTTCATTTGAAATATCATTTCTAAGTTAGACAATTGATTACAGCCAAATTAATAAGAAAGAGCTATTATAATACAAGCAATATATTCTCTAAAGACAAAGAATATTATTTAAGGTTCAAAGGACTAATTTCATGAAAAAATTTCCATTAACTAAGAAAATGAGGATGAGCTTCATGAAGAGAGCACTTTTACTTCTGTAGTTAAAACTTTTTCCCATGGTACTTTTTCACACATTTCAACTTTGTATAGGAGCATATTGGATTATTTCATTCCGTGATACTTAGCTTTTATATAATTACTTGTAACTTTTTGTTCTATTCCTTTCATGCCATGCCACATGAATTCAATTCATAAAAATCTTAACATTAATATGCACTGTCTCTCATATGCTTATTCCAACAATGTGTACTTCATTTGAAGCATTAAAAAGATTGTGCATAAATCTTAAATGTCCATATTCAGCAGCTGTCAATCATTATCAACCCAACATGAACTATTGTTAAATAACTATTTTGACTTCAATATGGTTAACAAAATAGCATTTTCCAAGAAAGATGATGATAAAAGTACACCAAGTGGCCTGTGTCATAAGAAAAGTAACAAGTAATAGATCATAGAGCAATTTTACTATCATAGAGCAAAGGACATGACAGTGGGTTGGAGAGCACAGATTTTCTTCAAAATTTTTGACAGTAACAGATTTAAATTCCCAAGATACTACAACATAATTTACTTCCTCCCTTAAATGCGGAGGTTGAATTAATAATAAACATATGACAGATCAAAGAACAATTACTACTGTAAAACTATCATTTTTTAATTTACAAAAACACAAAATTTAAAATCTATCAAACAGTTTGAAATAAATATTATTTTTACAAAATCACACATATATTTTTAAAAATTATGTACAAAATGAATATTTACTCTAAAAGCTCCATTATTTCCATCATCTAGTTCTAATATATAACCTTCAACAAAGCTAGAAGGATGAGGCTGCCATGCTACAGTTATGCTGTTGTTTTCAGAAGTACACTCTTCAGGTATAATAATAGGTGCACCAGGGGCTGAAATAATTAAGTTAAAATTTTTTAAATACATATATACGAGTGCAAGATAAATTGATCCTCACTCTTTTTTAAAATTAACTCTTCTTCACCTCAATTTTTAAAAATAAATATTTATTTAGCTTCCATTTCACAGTCGCATAAATCTAATTCACCAATTTTGCTTTCCACCCCCCCCTTTTAAGTAAATTCCCTTTATACTAAAAATTCTCGACTCCATTTATTTGCTTCTTTTCTCTGATGACACTTATTACACAAGACTCGCTAATTTCCATGCTGCTTTGTCATAGCACAGTCAAATATCTTATCAGTATTAAATTGCTTCAACATTCCTTAATAAACATGAATAATATCTATATATGACTACCTTTATTTAAAGACAACAGCAAGTAACAACATACACAAGATAAAACATACAAAGAAAAATAAAACAAAATTAACACAGAAACAAAACAGAAAATAAGCAAAGAATGTAAAAAACAAAACAGTTGTTTATAGACAATGTAGAAAAATGAATAAATGCCAAGTAAAACCAAATATGCACATTCAGACTTGGGACTGAATAGTAGGGTAAAACATGCTTTATGGTACCAATTCTTCCTCAATGCATCTTGTTAGGCAAAAATTGATTGTTTCAAAATGCAAGAGAAAGTAAAAAAAAAGTATAAAAGTTCAAATTCAGCATCTTTAATTTTTAAATGTTGAAACATTTTTTTTAAAAAAATTAGGTCATTTATATTTGAATTCATTACAAGGATCCCTGAATATTTAAGGTATAAAAGGCTAAGAATAAACAATAGTTCTTGAGAACAAAATGACAGAAATTCAGTGCTCAAAAATCTGTATTTTTAATTTTTTTAGAAATTTACATTTCTCACTACTTAGAAATTTTTTAAATATTCTCTCGCATTAGTTAAAAATGCCCAATTTGAAGACTATAATTAGATCATTATTTTTCAGATCATTCAGTAAATTTTTAAAAAAATCCTGTACCAAGTAAAAATATTTCCTCTAACTGAAGCTTTGAATTCTGTAAAAATACAAATTAAGGAATTAATGCATAATTCTGAAACCATTTTTAATGTTCATAGTGAGAAAGCTTACACAAATCTTAATTAGTTTCATCTTTATTCAAACATATAATAAACATTTTAATTAGGATTTCCAAAGGAGATTTCTTTAACGTGTGTTTGTTTAAACTTCAGAATTTATGTAATTTAATACAGTACCATGTACCTAATTAAAAATAAAAATTCTCCTTTTTGTGCCAATGTACTTGACTAAGTATTTATCAATCAATTAGCTATTTTTTTCTCTCTTTCAAATGTTAAATAAAAACTGTCACTAACACTTCTGAAGGAAAAAAAAGTGTACATTTTGTAATGTTTAAATATTGTAAAAATTAATTTTAAAACAACAAATAGTTTTAGTAAAACTTAAAATGTGTAATTAACTAAACAAGTTTCTTCTCTTTTGTTCAATAGTGAACTTAAATTTGCAATAATTGTAGACTAATTATTTTTGAAAATTTTTTTGGGACAATGATCATATATAACATATAAGCAAATTTAATAATTTCAACTTCTAATGATATTTCATGAAATCTTAGAACTCGTTACTCATTTGGTGTTTTAAATATTAGTAATTCATAATTAATTTTCAATAAAATTGAGTTCTTTAAATTAAAATGTTTAACTTACATGCTTCATGATGATTTGAATATAAATTCTATACTCAAATATAACTTCAAAATAAAAATCAAATGTTTGTTTTCATAGAAACTCAATGGAAATTTAGATCTCAAGTAGTTCAATACTCACGCTTCATCTGAAGGAATGTCATACTTTCAATAGAATGTATAACAGATTGATGGTCCAATGATAAATCAAATTCATCAGAAACCCATGGTGTGCTTGGGATTTCCTGACCCCAAGTCAAATCCATATTAGAAACTCTATGAATTAAAGACGAGCCAATCTGAAAGGGGGAAATGTAAATTAAAACATAACAAATAAAAAAGTAAGTATAACTGAAAATTCTGATATCCATTTGCACATATTTTCCAATGATTCAAGAATGGAACTAAACACAGTTTCCTGTATTAAGGGGTGTTTATTAGTCACTAAATTACAAAATGCTTTCGAAAAATACTATACTATAAGTAAAAATTATACATGTAATTGAAAATTATGGAAAAAATAGCCTTTTTTCTAATAACATTTCAGGTTCTTAAAATTTGATTAAATACCATCAACATTTATTCTACAAATATAAATCTCATTGACTGATCATTTGCTGCATTCCAATGAGATTCTTGATTTATATTACATGTGTAAATTCCAGTTGATCTTGCCTAATGGTCATGGTTTCGAACTCGTGGCTGGTGGTTTTTGTTGAGTCACAGGTTCGAGCCTTGATGCCACCAAAAACATACCATGTAATAAATCTGTCGGGACCCAAAATCCTCCCATTGGTGTGGTATGGAAGTTAAGAGAGCGGGTGCCAGCTCAAGGGTAGTCCTCGTCACTTGACCAAGATTCAAAATTACGAGGACCTTTGCCAATAGCCCTCATGTTGCATCTAGTGTGACATTCATAAAACCAAACCAATCCAGTTGATCTCGGAAGTTGGCACAATTTATTGTCGACCAGTGAAAGTTGACGAAATTCCAGCCAACTTTAACAAATGATTTTGGTGGCTACAAATCTCGTATTCTAATCAAGTTAACAGCGAATGGGTCTTCATTGTCAATCCAATGTACGTAAATTAATGTTTATATGAACATAAATGGTAGCATGCTGTTCCTCAATGTTTATCATGTCATTGTTTTCAAGTATAAATATGTATATTATGTCTGCTAAACTTTTTTTTTAATGCCAGAATTCTGTAACTTTGAAAGTACCCAATTACACTCTGTTCCATAGAAGGCAGATACCAAATTATAATCTTTTTTTCTAAAATGTAAAGGTGAAAAAATATCAGAAAATTATTTAGTAGCTGAAAAAACTTATGTTCGCCATCATGTCACCGTGGAGAGAAGCAGAGGAGCAAAATAAGAACAAATAATGTTTAATTTCCCACTTTCCATTTAGAAGAATTTCACAACATTTAGCGACATTTTCCGATTTGGTCAAAATGATTGATGGGATTTTAAACAAATACCTAATATTCACATAAGGCAATTTAAAAAAAGATTAGTATATATAACATCATTCAATGAGATATTTATATTCCTCTAAAATTATATTACATGCTAGAAGAAGAGTTTTTGTTTGTCAACATGAGAATGTATTTAAAATGAATTAAACAAATTAAGAAATGTTACATTGATGCAGTGAAAACTAACCAGGAAAAGAGACTGTTTCAAAACAATATAAACAGAAGAGAAAATTTTGAAACTGAAAATTTCTGACCAAACCAAAGGAAAGGTTAAACCTTAATATCATTGAATGTTATTATCTTTTATAATTTCTTATAAATTTTATTTATACAGTGGAAACTTGATAACTCTAATTTCAAGGGAAATGCTAAAAATTTCAAGTTAATGAGTTGTCAGCTTAGCAAGGACCCAAAGGATGTAATGGCTACAATTTCGACTTACTAAGGCACTATTTTTAATAATATTTTTCGAGTTATGAGTAACAGGAAAATAAATTTGACTTTACTAAATTTATTGTATTTATTTAGAACATTATAATGTACAATGATACAGCTACAAATATCATTGTACAGCTACAAAAAGTTAGTTCATATCCAAGCACATTTTGATTTCATTCAAAATTATTGACCAAGTGCTTACTGGTAATCTATATTGAATGGTTATATCTTTTTTTCTTCATGCCACTGCATTGATAACATCAATTTTTAATGTACAGTTAAAGTTTTCAGCTTCTATTAAGTACTCAAAACTTGTAAGTAAACTAAACAATCATCAACTGATAATAAACTTCTTTTCAACAATAAGTCAAAACAAACTAACATAATGTACACAAGTGTTACTTAGGAAGTTTAATGTATAGAAACGTGTACAAAGTACAATACAATCAAATATTTCTGTGAATTGGTTGACAAAATTGCAGATTTTATAACTATGAGTTAGGAGAATTCACAGTGTAACATTTTTACAGGATTAACTTAACTTCAACATAAAGAGTCTTGATTTTTTTTAACTTAAAAGTTATATAGTATAGATATATATTATTTGTACCTAACATGAAAACAATATACTGTTCAAGTTATAAAGTCTAAATAATTCAGTACAACATATTTATGGGTTCATCAGAAGGGAATGACTACTTTCTTCGTATGACTGAGGATTACGAGTTAACAAGATTTGAATTATACAACTTCCATCATATGTTAGTTTAAAGTAAACTTATTTACAAATATTGAAAAAGTATTATTTGCATTTCATTTATATGACCAGTTTGAAAACATCAATTTTATTTTGTGTGTGTTTTAAATTACAAATTTATACTTCATTAATAATGTTCATTCTCAAATAATTGGAGAAGCCACAGAATGAATGATCTTCATGCAGAATGATCAAAGGTAAGAATATATAATATAAGAAAAATGTAACTTCCTTATATATAATAATTTAATTAATAAAAGTACTTTGTTCCTTAAACATTGAGCACATAAATTATCTAATTACTGCTACAATATTTATATAAACATTTATATGATTTTTTAAAATAATTTTACAACTTATTATCTTCAAATTAATTTGGTACTTTTCCATTTCGTTGGTGCAAATCTCACCAAGCAGACTGTTGGCGACAACAAACGGTATACACATATTCCGTTTGGCGTCGGTTGTATCATTTTCGGCAAATTTGTTGTTTGTGCCGGTGAAATGGAAAAGTATCATTTATTTTTATAAACTTAAATTTTATAGTTCCATAAATAACAGTAATTCTTTACAAGTAAATTGAAAAATGAATCATAAAATATGTATTATTAAACACAGCATTTTTTAAGACACAGGACATAATTTAATTTCTTTTCGGGTATTTAATTCCTGACATTAAAAATATTGAAATGAGTAATAATATACATGTAATAATTACTTTTCCATTCATTGCCTGTAATATAAAACAAAATTATATTACAAAAGTTAAACAAGATATTGGAAAAAATATCGATATAAAAATTTATATGAGTTTAACAAAACTTATTTAAATTGAGTACTAAAATAAAAATGACATTAATTATAAATAAGAGCAACTTTTAACATGAAAATTGCTTTTCAAAAGAATTTTAAAAGACATTTTAAAATGTATCAATAAAATTATTTTTTTTCAGTTAGTAATATCAGAGAAATTTTAAAAAATACATTTCGTTTTTTACTTATAACTAGAATGAAACATTTAAGATTTTAAACACTTACCTGAAGAAAAGTAGTTGGATCAGTTTCTTTAAGGGCTTCAATACAAAATTGGAGCAGTCCTGTTGTTTGCTGTAATTTACTAGTACAGACTGTCACTTGTTCTTTCAGTGATTTCATTTTATAGTCCCTTTCTTTTCGAATAAATTCAATCAATTGCTGTTTTCTGACATTTATTAATTCAATAAGTAATTCACATTCACTCTCAATGTTGCTTTCTAATTGAAGACAGTTTTCCTTTAATAGAAAGAAAATAATTTAGAAGTTCAAAGAAAAATGACACCTAGAATAAAAAAGTTTGTATAATATTTAGATATCAATCAAAATTAATATTTTTGCTGGTAAGATAAAAAAAATTCACAAAAAAAATAATAACATAAATATTCTGGTAAAATATCCTTACAATTAAAATTTACACAAGATTTGATAAAATTTAAAAATTATTAATATCGAATCATTATGCAGAAAAGATTTTAGTAATTTAAAAATATATATTCTTCGATATTTATATCTTACATTTTGCTTCACAATTAATTTGATCTTTAATTAAGGATATTACATATTAAAGATAAAATTACAAAATCAACAGGACTTCATTATCGATACAATTTTAGAAAATTCATTTGGATAATACTTTATCTATTCTGACTTATTTTTTTACAATTGTTAATAATGAAAATATTGAAATAAGTAATAAGCTTTATGTAATAAGGAAATAGTAATTTCCTTAAGAGAAAGTAAAAATAAAAATTCCTTTAATGTGCTTTTGTATGCCATCATTTTTTTTACTTATAAAAATATTTTATAAAAAAAATAATAATAATAATAGAAAATTTGAAGGAAAACAATAATAATCATTACTTCAACATATAAAATAAAGTAAACAGAAAAACCTACAGAAGTTTTATCTGTCATTGATTTCAACCTCTGGATGAATTCTGTAGTACCTTTAGCTTTTTCTGATAAGATTTGAAGATTTTGCGACAGCTCAGTCTGAAATGACAGATAAATTATTTACCTATAGATTTACAATAAAAAAAAATCATGAATTTTCACACACACAGAAACTTAAAAAAAAATTATATATTCCTTTCAAGTTAACTTAAAGATGTTTTTTCATGACATTTGATGAATAATTAAGTTGGTTTTAATTTAGCCTCACTGGACAACCTAGTCTGCCAACCTTTAGAATCAAATCCCTGCTTTATTTATATACTTAATTACAAATGATTCAATGATTTTCAACACTTAGCAAATGTTTTATAACCACTTTTTAAAGAGAATATATCCTTTTTATATTTCATAAAGATAATTAACTAAAATTCACTCACCATTTAACATAATATCTTAATTTTAAAAATAAACTTTAACAAAAATTAATGTGTTCATTTATTTGCAAAAAAATATTGAAAAAACTAATAAATAAAGGATAATAAATAGCTTTTGCAGCACCTCATAACCCGAACAATATCATTAACTACCTATCTTGCACACCAAGTAAACAAATGTTGCTTTGATATTATATTTTTATTGCATGTCTACGTTACATATTTAAAAAATTAATAAATAGTATCTAAAATCCTTTTTACATTCTGAAAATCTTCCATCTTTACTAACAAAATTATAGTGTTCAAAATTATAAACATTCTAGGAAATATTCAATTGCATTACATCAATTCTGCAGAATCACTGACAATGATTTGGAATAAATTCTAAAGGAAAAAAATCACAAGACATTAAATTTTTTTTATAAGGATATTATACATGTGATTATTTATAGACCACACATCATTTTTTTTTCTTTATTTTACAGTTTTTAAATTAAACCACTGAATTACGGATATATATAAAAAAAACTAAAACATTAAATTGCAACAAAAAAAACCCCCGATGTTTTAGATACATCGTGCACAGCAAGTTTTATTAACCTTTTGAATCTAAAATCTGTTAGTAGCTATATATATAACTGCGCAATATTAGTACTAGCGAGTTATAGACTTTGGCAAATATAATTTACAGGAGTTAAAAAATATTTAAATCACACTAAAATTCACCACTTTGTAGCAATTACCAAACTAAAAGATTTTTCTAAAAATAATGATTATCTATATTGCTTGTAAAATACATGCATGATATGAAGTTTTCAAGACATGTACTTTTGAAAGTATATGCAAAAAGAGTAAATTTGTTAGGCTTTGCTTCATTAAATCTAATTACTTCTTATAAATATAAATATCACAATTCTTTCTCTATAATATGATGGCAATTTTAACCTCAAAAATGCAATATTATATATAAGTATATATTATTTATAAATCACATAAATGCAACATTATTTATTTCTTCAATCAACAGGTGTACAGATGGGCGAAAGGCTATATAAGTTACCAAGACACACAAATAATCTATTTAGGATTATATTATCCAAAAGGCTGAGTAAGTGAAAATTATTTTGCAGATTAAGAATTAGCATGATTTTTAACTTTTAGAAATATATTTCATCATGTACATGATAAGAATTGTCAACCATAGGAAATCAAAGAGAAAATGAGAATTGGATTACACAATATTTTTATAACTGATGTTTTTACAATTGATTGATTTTGATAAAATGAGCAGTTTTTCAAATTTAATAGATGCTAACACTGAACTTTCACAATTTACTAGGTTGAATTTACAGTTATTCATTCATGAAATCTAAAAACACCTTTTCAATTGTAAATTGAAATAATCATAAATAATACTTAAAATATTTCTTCATCAATCTTTAAAAAAATAAATCATGATTCCATAAAATTTAAAGTGAATAAACAACTTGTTTGAATTAGCATAATTTTTAATTAATAAACTATCTTTCCTAATGCACATGATAAAAATTGTCATTCATTGGGAATCAAAAAGAAAATGAGAACTGGATTACACAATATTTCTAACTGATGAAGTATAATGATCTCTTAATATGTCTGCAGTAAACTTGCACCACATATCATAAGCTTGACAGTTTTTCTTTAAGAAAATATACATTTCTAATTGTAATGCAGATATGAAGCACATTTAAAATATCAATAATTAAATAAATTTGCAGGTACACAATACTAGTATTTTAGTC
Organism: Nephila pilipes; assembly: GCA_019974015.1. Taxonomy (NCBI): domain Eukaryota; kingdom Metazoa; phylum Arthropoda; class Arachnida; order Araneae; family Nephilidae; genus Nephila; species Nephila pilipes. The sequence goes on from BMAW01044169.1 coordinate 166,103, forward strand.
ATTCATTAGTGTCATTTTAGTCATTCATTCATCATTTCATTAGTGTCATCAATTGAAATTCATAAATATAATGAAAATGTCAATTTCCGATGTGTTCCTCAAGATATAAATGTATCATCAATTAAATTCATACACAAACTTATTCTACAAATAAATTAAATATCAAAATATTTCAATTTCCTTAAAGCCTTCAGTATTTAAGGTTTATCTTAAAAAACGAGATTAACTATAACAAATAGGGAACAAAAATTTAAGAAATGAATGTTGCCTTGTCAAAAGAACCAACTTTGTTTACAAAATTTTGAAAAATGTCTGAAATGTATTTTATCATTTACTAAACATGAAATGATTTTAAGCTATTAATATGAAAGAATAATAAGAAGTCCTAAAGTATTAGCATAAAGGAAAGTAAAACAGTAATATGAACTTTAATAAATTATTTTTTTCTATCTTTTACATACTGTAAGACTAATCATGTATAAAAAACATTTATAATATTGCAGGTGTAAGAAATTTATTAAGAATGTTGATAACATGTATTTACTTATTAAAAATTAGAAATAGCTACATTACAATATTCACAATCCCATATGGTTGAATTCCAAAAGCTATATACTCATTATTAAGTATTTTTCAAAACAGTTTATATAATATACATTAATTTCAAAGTCAATGGAAGGGACAAAAATGTAAAGAAATTAAGATACTTATTCTTACATATTCTGTACTGAACAATATTATCCAACGTACTGTATCAGATTTGATCATGAATGAAGGTATTTAAATTTCAGATGCAATAAGCATCACATAAGGTAGTATAACTTACTCTAATTATGACTGCATCCGAAAGTCACTAATTTATTTTATTCCTTTAGATTTTAATACAAATATATTTGTAAGAACAAATTAAACTTCTTTAGTCAAACTTGAATGTATTCTGAAGCCTACACTTGATATATAGGAAGATTCAGGTTCCTTATTCCTGCTACTGTACAAGAGTATATCAATAAGTGAACAATGTAAACTAAAGCAAAACTAAAAATTGCAGCACTAATACCTTTTGAGCTTTACACATTGACCCCAAAGCCTGAACATCATGGCTCAGATGTCTTCCTTCTTGTAAACACAAAACACACACAGGTAGTTTGCAAAGCATGCAGTACATACTAAGTGACTCCTCAGCATGATCAATGCATTTAGGTTCTTTATTTTTATTTTTGGCTCGAAGGGAGGCCTTGCCTTCGTGTGGATTGACTAAAGTATGTTTGGCTAGAGGTCCCCTAGCAGGGTGACAATTGTCGCGGCACACATTGCAATAGAACACTTCACACTGCAGACACATGACTGCAGCCTCTTGAGGCTCTTCTTCACACAGCTGACACTGTACTGCTAAGTTCCGGCTCTCTCCGTACTTATCCACAATGTTCTGGAGAGCACGGTTCTTAGGAAGATTATGTACTCCATTATCATCAAAATAAACAGTTTTATGACACACGGGACAACCTAAGGAAAGAGCACTGCTGTGTAAAGGTGGAAAAAGTATTCCTTGACTCGGAGTACCAACGTAACTGTTTGGTCTACTGTTACATACAACACCACTGTCAGTTTCACTGACCAAACTCAGTTTATCAACATCAGGACAATCACCAGGGATATCGTTCAAGTGATTGGCATCCTCTTGGGCTGGTTGGTTGACTTGCTGAGCGGGTTGTTGCACATGAAGAGCACAATTCAAGCAAAGGGAATGATAGCAAGGCAAAAGGACTGGGTTGCTGAAAAAATGTTTACATAAAGGACACTTTAATTCGTCCTCCATCATCGTGTTATGTTACACAGAAACGAGAGAACAATAGCAGACGACCAGCGCCATAATTGCAAGCGAGAGGTAGCGAATGACTCCAGAACGCTGAAGCTAAAACTAGAGGACGCTATCTTCGGTTTCGCTCTATTTCCATAAAACTATTCGCACAGTTTAAGGGCATTTGCACTTAGTTTGAATTATGAGAATTTAATTTTGTGTTGCCCAAGATAATTTAGCTTAAATAAAAAGATTCACACGCTTGATTACTGTTTTCTGATCTTTTGCAATCAATTTCTTTTGGTTATCTGTAACTAATCTACTTTCACAAAATTTGTGTTTTGTAATTTTTATTACTTTCGAAGGTTTAGTAACCTTGTTCATCAAATAATGGCAAAAAATATCTATTATAAAACTATAAACCTCCAAAACCTGTACAAATTATATATATATATGTGTGTGCGTGTGTGTGTGCGTGTGTGTGTGTGTGTATAGTTATTAATGATCTTCTTGAATCTTTCCCACAAGAATATTAAAAACAAATATCTGAAGGCGATTTCCGATTTCACTGGCGCTATTTCAGGAAAATCTTTGCAAAGTTTTGTAAGACAAAACAACGACTTTAATAAGGAGTACACTCTCATTCATGTTGTTGACGATATTAAAATATTCTTTCTTCAAAACTCGTTCCAGGATAACGCAATCGAGCGAAAACATTGAAAAATGGGAATCGTTCATCAGAACCTTATGTAACGACAAATAATGATACGGGAACTGCTGAAAATAAATGCTACAGGATTTTCATTATTCCGCTAGGTATAAGAAGATTTAAATAAAAGTTTCCTTTGGAAATGATGGAATTGAAGGAACACAGTATTCCCATTAGTTTCGCATTTTATTTTTCAGAGATTATTCACAAAGTGGGATTAAAAACTCTTCAAACTGCACTGATATTGCCCATCAGAGTTTTTCTCTATCCTGAAAAATCCTAAGTCTGGATATTATTAAGTTTCTTTTATTTATTTTAAAGTCTCTCTATAATTTCGGGGATTAAGATTTAAGGTAATGTCAAATATCTTAACTTATTTTCTTAGTTTCTTTATTTTTATTTTTACAGGTTTGTAACCAGAGGGAGTCCAAATGGACAGTATCCATCCTGGAAATAACATCCATGTTTGCCCGTACTAAAAGATTCCCCAATTTATCCATTTTAAATTTTCATTTCTGAACAATATATTTTTCTCGATCATAAATATGCGAGAGGTAGTTTAAAAGTAGATTATAGTAATATATATTTCATAAGCTCTTCTGCACTTGTTGCAATTAATATTATGTCTCTGAATAGGCTGGATAATTCCCTTCTTCTATGTCAATGTTTTGATGGTGCTAGTGTAATGAACGACAGGAAAAAATGTGTTGTTGCTAGAATAAGAGAAATTGCGAAAAGGGTTGTTTCATATTCATTATTATAACCAAAGACTGCATACTACAATTGTTAAAACCGTACTTGAAGTATCTGAAGAAAGAAGTATTTTTTTAATCAATGTTCTATAGTTAATTTTTTTTTCTTTCTACAAGGTAAAATTACATCACTATTCTAAGGTAGAACTACAGTGCATCTTCTAGTATAGCGCTGGAGTGGTTACCTAGCATTTACAAAAGTACCTTTTACAAACTATAAAGAAGTACTTAGAGTGCTAAATGCCATAGGAAGAGAGCATTTTAATGGAAAGCCATGGTTAGAAGACTGTGATAATGTTATTTCATTTTCACTTTCTATAAGTTTTCAAGAAGAAAATTCTTGAACTGCTTGGATCAGAAGACAATCCACTTCAATCTCAAGCTACAAGCCTAAGGGACGCAATCTTAATTTTTAAATGAATGAAATAAGAAATCAGTGAGTTCTGAAAAGAACAACTTTTCTCTGTTGGTGCAAGTTGAAGATCTGCTTCCAGAATCAAAGCCTATATTTTGATCCTGTACAAAATAAACACAATTTAGATCTCTGAATGCATTTAATATAGTCTGTTTTCATCTCTATCTATGACAAATTCTGAATCACAACAGCTGAAAAAATTCTTTTCAGAGATTGTGGACTTATTAATCGTACATTTCAATGAACAACTTCGTGAAAGTAGCACAAGAGAATCCAAAAGAATTCAAGATAGAAAATCTTCAACTTCTTGAAATTTAGATGTAACTGTACCTAGCAAAGAAAGTGGTAAAGATTTGTTTGTCCTCAAAACTTAGTCAAAATAAAATGCATTTTATTGTGAAAAAAAGAGGAACCTATGAATTTTTTGCAACAGTAGTAACGTTTGAATACGATAAAGTAATATATATATATATATATATATATATATTATTTCTAATGGCTGGGCTTCTTTAGATAACCGCAGATTATCACCCCAAAAGTCCACTCGCCTCCCAATATCTCGATGATTCCGCATTTCCGTGGAGAGCTCCACAGGTATGCAAGCTTTATTTGTCCATAGGCTCATTCCCTTTGTCACATAAGGGTTAGGCAGCCTCGATAGGAATGCCAATGCGATAAAAATGGGCAGAAAGGCAATCATGCCCGGTAAATAGACGAAACGCAGCCACTGCCTCCCGTCTATGTTTGTCAGGTATATCTAAAAGGCAATTATTTCTTCCATATTTGGTTTTTAATTTAGATAAGAGCTCATCCTGGTACGTTGATTGCATGATTTGTTTGATAAATAATTTAGTGCTGAGAAAAAAAGGTTTCTCGTTTTGTACAGTGGATCATGTAGCACCCTTTTTGGCAAGGAAGTCTGCCTGCTCATTACCATATAAATTGCAATGGCCAGGGATTCATTGCAAAAGAACACGCTTTTGATGAGACATCAACAAAATTAACAGCTGTTGACACTGGGAAATTTGAATGATGAATTCATGCGACATAAGATTTACAATGGGCCCTTATGTAGCTATTTTGAATGGAATTAAGTATTTTTGGCTGCCGAAATGATTGGTGTAAGTTCTGCTAAAATTGCTCCATTTTTCATGGTCGGCGGAAAATTTTGCTTGATTTCATGGTCGATGGAAATTTACTCAAGTACCGTAAATTATATTGATTAATATCCAATGCATCATTTTGAAAAGATTCGCAATTCTTAGGAATGAGAGGAGAAACGGCGTGCAAGAGAAAAGTACTTCACCCAAGAGGTTTTACTATCCATTATTATCTTATAAAAAGAATTGATTTCTGAATTACGTAAATCATATTTAAAAACTATTTAATTGAATCGTTACGAATCAGCTTTAGAAAAGAAGACACTTAAAGAATGCTGTAATGAGAAATGAAGAATGAGCTCATCCAGATGGACGAAAGAAAATTTCAAAGTTCTACGGACAGCTGATGTCATTGAAAAAGGATGTAAAATAATAAAAATATACGAAATTTGGAAACGTGGACACATAAAATAAATGCGCTGTTTGGAGATTATATCATTTTTTTTTTTTTTTTTTGCTTTTCCCTGTTGCAGCAGCACCCGCCAAATTACGATTATGCCAAGATCGTCACTGAACTCGTGAAGCTTATCTTATAGTGCAACCTACTTTGGCGATTCATTATCGGGCACCACTAACCAAACCAAACCGACTATTTTTGTCGGGGAACATAACCCTCTCGGGCTTTAATCCCCTGTGAATTGGCTATTATTTGAGGTGAGACTGAATTTTGGTTTTACACTTGCCCAGAAGTTAAGATTTAGATATTAAGATAATAAAATAAAATTACAGTGCAATAGCTTTTTAGACAATATTAAATTAATTTTGAAAAATATGCTGAATATATATTATTGATATTAGAATATCACTAGTTGAAGTACTAGTGTTGTTAAAATTAATCCAAAAGAGGAGATGGTTGAAATTCATGAGTTTAGGCTTAGGATATTGCAGCAGTAGTCTATTGGATTCCTGCTTACTTGTTCAGTCTGGTCGCAGTGAGAGCGCGCTCTGT
>BMAW01044169.1:176885-188735 GCA_019974015.1 Nephila pilipes
GTATTTTGCCAAATGTGGCTACCCTGTTCCGTTTCACGGATTTAACGTTCAGCCAAACAAAAAAAATTGCCAAGTTTGGTGCCAATTTTTGAAATCGCGCCAAGTGTTTGGGCTAAACTGCATTATTAAAGAAAATATTAGTTAAAACTTGTCGCAAATGTCTAAATATTGCATTGTTAGGCGAGTACGAACGATTCCCAAAATTTCAAAGCTCTAGCTTGATGGGAAGTTGGTTAAATTAACGATCGAAAATTTGATGACACACACACACACCAAGTGAAATTGAGAAAAACGTTTTAAAATAATTCGAGATAAAAACCAACGTTTTTAAAAACAACGTTTTTATATAGTGGCAAAATTTATTAAGAAAGATTATTGAAATATTAGTTAAAACTGGTCGCAAATATCTAAATATTGCATTGTTAGGCAAGTAAGAACGGCTCCCGAAATTTCAGAACTCTAGCTTGATGGGAAGTTGGTTAATTTAACGATAGAAAATTTGATGACACACACACACACACAGAAACACGAACCAAGTGAAATACATAAAAACGTTAAAAGTAACTAAAATTAATTAATTAATTCTGTAAATTAAATGGTTGGAATGCAGTTTAACCCAATCACTCTTGGCGACAAGAATTATTTGGCAGTATTTTGCCAAATGTGGCTACCCTGGTCCGTTTTACGGACTTAACGTTCAGCCAAACAAAAAAATCGCCAAGTTTGATGCCAATTTTTGAAATCGCGCCAAGTGGTTGGGATAAACTGCATTATTGAAGAAAATACTAGCTAAAACTTGTCGCAAATGTCCAAATATCGTATTGTTAGGCTAGTGAGAACGATTCCCAAGGTTTCAGATTTCTAGCTTGATGGGAAGTTGGTTAAATTAACGATCGAAAATTTGATGACACACACACACACACACCAAGTGAAATTCAGAAAAACGTTTTAAAATAAGATAGAAATTCAGGGGGGAGGGGCGTGTGATATAAAAATAATAGATTTAAAAATAAGGAAAATATGAACATAAAAATTAAATTTCTATTTGTATCTATATGATGTTTATTTAAAAGAAATGACATGCCTTACGAACTTTAAAATTTTTATTACCGGATTACTTGAAAAGTTCATCATATTTCTCTTTCATTATATATTCAGGCTCTTCATCGAATTCTGTTTCATCTTCACCATCAGTGTTACTCAGATCTATAAATAAATAATCATCTTTCGTTCCATCAAGATTGTTAGTTACACTAAATTTTTAAATGACTGTTGAATTATGTCAGGTTTAATTTCATTCTATACTTTTATTAACCACTGACACTCTATTTTTAGACTTGCCTGATATATTTGGCATCCTTTTGTAAAAGATTTTCACCTTCTAACACCCACGTATTCACCCGTCGTTTTAAATGTCTTATGGATAGTTTATCGATACACTCATCTAAAGACTGAAGTAATGGTGTTAACCCGCCCAGAATAACTGCTATGTCTGTGTTGCCCTCTCACATTAGATTATTTGAATTATCCGTTGATGGGATCTGCATATATCCCAAACTAACAGATGTTTGAATTCTTTAAGATACCAGGATATTTTTGCCAAACACTTTACATAATTTTACATCAGCGCAATTGTGCATCGTTTTTGTCCATCCATTCTTTCTCGTGAGCATGAATGAAAAACATTATTTGGCAAATTACAATTTGGCGTCATCTTTCTTTTAAAAACAATCATGTGTTTTAATTTTGTACCGTCCGCTAAGCAGGAAAGCACTGTTGAATACTTAAAACGCCAGGGTTCAATGATTACGTCGTTATGCCAAAACTATAGAAATTTTATTTGCAGATACTCGTTAACTAAAAGAAATGGAAAACAAGGAAAAACATGGCGTCTCTCGCTCGAGAGTATCAGTTGCTGAGTAATCCAATATACTTCGCGCGCTACTACTGCAGCGCCACACTGTTGCCACTAAGTAGAACACATACCCTAATAATTTTGAGAGGCTTACACAGTGGATTCACAACAAGCACAATTGTGAAGTGAGATTTTTCGTGACTTGTTCTTATAAGAACCGTTTTTGTTCCTTTCACATCACATTAATTATATTTAGCATATTTATTATTGCGTAGTTATTTTTCTTCTACATACGTATGGAGTTTTCCCCAACACCAAATACCCTTGCTGCAGCACGATTTTTGTCTTTGTATTTGAAACCCGCACTGTGTTTCTTTCGTTTGGTAGGAAACATATCTACAACTAAAAAACGCTAGATCAACCGTATTTCAACAAAATCAAATGCAATTTACAAAAGTCTTCGATGCTCATTCCCAAATACAGGCTTCAAATGATTGGCGAAAGGGGAATTATCAGATTCCTAATTCCGAGCATTCATTCGGATCGGAAGTGCTTCTTCTTACCCGAAATAATGTCCCCTTGTTCTCGAAAATGTAGAATAGCATTCTTGTGCACCTCTGCATTGAATATAACCCACTCTGTTTGTAGAATTATTTACTCTCTCAAGCTTTTTTTCCCACACATACTGTTATCTTATCAGTTCTTACCATTGTTCGAAAGTCTGGGAAAGTACTTCGAATGAATGACTTCAAAACATAAGATAATCACAAATGTACTTTTCGAGTTATCTTCGTAAAGAAAGGGTGAGCGTTGTATGGCGAATATACCTACAATTTTTTTTAAAAATATACCTTGAAATTGTAGGCGAGTGTTATACGGCGGAATATAAGGTATCTTACTTTCTGAAAATACTTATAACTGAAAATTAAATTATTTTACTTCTGATCAGTTAAGTATCTCATAGAAAGTACGAATCCAACTGTATATGTTCTAGAACGAAGGGTAGGGAGAATAAGTTTTTTAAGAAAAATAGATCAACAGATTACGACACACAAAGAATAGACGAACTGATTGCGAGGTGAAATAAACAAACGAACAAGTTATGACATCCAGAAATTAATCGGTAAAAAAAAGATTTTTTGAACATAGGTTTCCTTTCAAGCATCACACTTTGCGTAACATAATTTTTTTTATACTTCAAATGTTAAGAGCGAAAGGGAACGTTGAGTCAAATTGAATTTATGCAATACTCAGTTTTAGTAATTTATTTTATTATTAAATTTATCATCTAAAATAAATACGTGTACAAATTTTTAGCTCATTTAAGCATTATGTTAATGGATTAAGCTGCATGTAATTAAAAGTAAAGCAAACGATAAATTATGTTATTAAATTGAATATATTTAAGCTAAATTTAATAAAAATTAAAGCAAACGACAAATTATTAAATTTAATATTATATCAGAAGGCTATCGGAATGAGCAGTTTGCTCACTCGCTTGATTTCTCGAAAGAGCAAGCTGGCGATCAGGCACAAAATCTTGCTCTACAAGTCGATCCTAAGACCGATCATGTTGTACGCATCGCCTATTTGGGCGTCCGCTGCAACCACCCATCTGAAACGACTGCACGTCTTTCAAAACATTCACCTTAGGAAAATGATAAATGCACCCTGGTTTGTCCGGAATGAAGTCCTGCATAAAGATCTAAAAATTGAACCAATTCTAGAGTTCATTAAAAAGCAATCATTAAACTTCTTCAACAGGATCCCTCAAATACCTAATGCACTGCTTCAACAACTCCCCGCGTATGATGCGTCAATCGCATCTTCGCAAAAAAGACCGAGAGCCGCGCTCGGACATTCATATGTCCATTTCCCAGCCTTAAAAAGGCTGCGAGCGCATTGAAGTAATGCATCAGTGATATCCTGCTTTTTCCAAATTCAGGACTTCCCCTCGATAAGTGGCAATGCCCAATGGTCAAAATGGACCTCGCGTAACACTGTCGAGCACTCTCAAAATTTTTAAAATCTTTTATTCTAGAAAATTAGACACTTTTTAAATTTTAACTGCATTTTCCTAAGATTCATAACTTTTCTCATCACCAGATGTCGCTAATAGCCCTCATTTCGGCTTAATTCTTGTTTTTCAAACTCATCTCCTCGCGTTTTAAATTTTCCCTCAAAATTTCTAATTGCATATTTCTTTAAATTGGTTTCGGTACGGCATTTCTTTTTATTTCAATTAATTTATTAGCTAAATTTTTCTTTTTATAACCTCTCAAAACCCCACGGACAACAGTTTCTCGAAGCCGTTTTTCGTCTTCGAACTGAAGTCCCACCCCTAACCTAGACCCCGCCCACCGCTATGTATGCTTCTTAGTTAGCTTCCCTTGCTACGGCATCCAATAGCAGTGCGCGCCCTCGTAATTTTAATTTCCAACTAGTTTCGGCAGTTGCCTCACTCTGTCGAACACCCAGGTGCTTGTTGCCTTGATCCTAATTATGATAGCAACTTAAATTACGATAAAACTTTAACTAATTATGCTCTTTAAATTTATAAATTATGATGAGAGGGTAAGTTTAATATTTTTAAATAGGAACCTCGTAACTTTAGCCGTTACCGTTACCGATATTATATCAGCATCATGAAATTAAAATTAAAGCGAACGATAAATTCTTAAACGAAGATTTTAGCGACTTGGCGCGAAACTTGGCATAAAATTTATTTCTTTAAATAATTAGTTTTAATCAATTAATTTTTATTAATTATAATTAAATTATCGTATTGTCATCCAAAAAAATCGTGTATAGAAATTTTCAGCTCAATTGAAAGATTTAAAATGTAAGAAATTTTTTTTAAAGTTTTAAGCCAGACCCAGTTACAATGTGAGTTAAAGAAACCCATTAAAAAGATTAACTGAACAGGTTAAGGGAATAAATAAATAGACTAAGGGAAGAAAATAACAAATGAATAGAACAAATGGATAGATTGAGAAAAGGCGGGGGGGGGAGGGGAGGAAAAGAATAAATGAATATATTAAGAGAAGAAAAGAACAAATTAACATGCTGTATTGCGTAAATAACAGATGAGGGGTTTGACGAGGAAAAATTGACTTCTGCCACTTCAGATGAGCAGCCATAGACACTTTATATGTAAACTGAGAACAGTATGTTTCCGATTTTTCCAAAGAGCAAGTAGTTCTTTTAACTCCCACCCTAATTTATATCGATTGCGTAATCAATCAAAAAATGCTTTTTGGGTTGCTTTGCATATGAATTAGGAATATTTAAATACTTAAAATCATAGGTAACTGGTGCAAGTAAAGACTGTGATTATACATTAAGTGATGAAGTTATCAAAAGTTCAAAAATGCGTCAAAAAACTTTTAGAAAGTCAAATACAAGAACGGGAACGCGTAGTCAAGCTCTTCATGGGAAAAAAAAGATGTTCAGGGGAAGACTGTTCAGAATTACAATTTATACAGAGATTTCTCTGGTTCTCTGGTCAAATTTGAGGTACCTCAAGTGACCGTTCAGAAATCTTGATATTACATTCTGCTGGACCCGATCACCCTCAAAAATAATGGTTTAACCCGGCCGCTTACCACAACATCTGTCATATTTCGGAGAAGTCCAAGGAAAGTCGACAGTACATTTAATTCGTGAGTAAGTCTCTAGAACACGTAATACTGTAAGTTACAACTATACATGTTGATTTGTTTGGTTCCAGGAAGTCGAATTCATTATTCACATAATTATCAATCATGCTTAAGTATTGAGCACCAGTGGAATTCTTGTCATTTACATATATCATTGATAATGCATATTGACAAAACTTCTTCCCTATTCCGGCGTAAACAGTAAATGTGACATATTTTTTCGCCAACATGTAGTATACTCCAAATGCGAAATTTGTTTTTTTATGCCAATGGTTTTTTTCCCGTTTTCTTTTTTTTTATCTGTCGCATTTAGGCCTAACATGAAATTGGTATGCATTAAGTTTGTTATGAAAAGCGTCATCGTCGAAATTAAGCAAACTAACTAACAAAATTGCGCTAATCCAAAACATATATTGTAGTAGCTTCATTTTCCCTCAGGATTACGAGTGAATTATGGTGATTCGGCGCATCTATCACCTCTTTGGCGCTATTTTGCCTTCTGTCGTCAAGATTTGGAATAAAATGGGTTCTAACTGAAGTAAGTTGTAAGTTTGATTTCGCATAACATTATCTGACGTATTATGAAAGCAAAGAAAAAAATATTCTCTAACAAATTTAATTTTAAATTTGTATAGTATTTACTTTATCTAAAATGTTGAAAAAAGAATGTTTAAATATCAAATGGAAATAATAAATTCAATGCCTTATGATAACAAGGTATCTAATTCCAGTCTTCTAGTACTTACTTCGCTATTCGCAATTCATTGGTATATCTCATTGTATCAATTGTACTCTTCTTCACAGGAGAATAATAACCTCGGATTTTAGCTTCAGCTAAAAACTGTTCTATGGCAAAGTTACTTTGCTCCGAATACTGCCACTGCTTTTCCAGTTTTGACAACTCTTTGTAAACCTCGTTTTTCTGAAGTGTTTCTTCCAGTGTGTTATACTTTATCTGGAGATCTTGTAATATACATTTATACGCATTTCGCTGCTTTCGATAAGCTTCAACCTCAGTCAAAAGATCTTTTTTCTTTGTTTCAAACTGAGTTTCCAGCAGTTCTACGTTTGAAAATCGATCGATTTCGTTTTTCTTCGTCTCGAACTCCTGTTTTAGTTTCAAGACTTCTTCCAGCAACTTGTCCTCCAAAGCTTCCTTTGCCATTAATTCTAAAAGCTCCTGTTTCAAAGATTCTCTCGCTTTACTTTCTTCAATATTCTGCATTTGGATTTCTCTAGAGTGTCCACCGAATCCATCGAAATTGAGCTGGCTGCTCATTAATTCCAGCAATTCTTTTATTCTATTTCTCGATTCCATGAGCTGCCTTAAAAGTTCATGTTGTTTCTCAGAAAATGTGGCTAGAAACGCATCAATGAGTTTCTCACGACTTTTTAGCTTGGAGAGCTTTTGAACTCTTTCAGTTTGTATATTGTTGAATTCCTTGCAGACATTTTCGAGCTCACTTTGCTTTTGATTAATCTGGCTTTTAACAATTCGAGATTGGCTGGAAATGCTTCTCAAAAGATCATAATGTTCACTCTTCCTTTGACGAAGTTTGGATATATCTAATGAAGAATCATTTTCGGCTTGTTCGTTAAAGAGGGTATCTCTTTTCTTTTGCTCTTCACTAAGTTTTCCCAATAAAGAATAAGCTTGCAGTTTATTCACAGATCTACATTTTTCTTCCAATTTTTCCCTCTCGGTTTCTAAAGATCGTAACTCTTCCTCCAATTTCATCAGATCTGATTTCAGATCTTCATCTTCCTTGTTTAGACCTTTATATCGATCTTGGAAATGGGGACTCGATGTTGAAGATAATATATCTGTAACGTACCTCTCCTGGCTTATGTCTGTTTCTAATTCGTGCACCAAAAACTCTTTCTTCTTGCGCATATCAAATATCTTCTCGACCTCCGCACTTGCGACTTGATTTTCAGCTTTTATTCTTTGCAACTCTTCTCTAATTTCGCTTATTTCAGCCTCTGTTGTGCACCAATCGTCCACCATATTGTAATCCAACAAAATTCCTTGCATATCTTTCAGTTCAGAAGCTTGTTTCTCAGCTTTTTGTTTGCACGCATAATAATATGACTTGTCCGTTTCCATCATGTTAACTTGTTTCGATAATCTCTTTATTTCCGAGGCTATTTCGTAACCCTTTTGGTATATAAGACCTTTATAATACGATTTGTCTCTAACTTGTCTATTTTCTAATCTGGATCGATGCCTTGTGACATCGAGACCTTGGTCCGACAATCGACGGTCGTGCAGATTTTTATTGAACAATGGCGTGTGGATAACCGTGTCACTACATGATTTTGAACTCTTCTCTGTAAAAGGCGTTAACCGTTTGTTGTGTGCTGCATTGTTTTGAATGCGAAACTTAATGTCTGATGGAACTGTCTCTTCTAAGCCATGGCGATGTGTACGTGAACCCGATAGCGATCTTTCCATTATCAGTGAAGTACCATTCAGTAAAAGATTTAACTATCAACTTGATACGACAACAAAAAATATTTAAATAGCTATTGCCACCACTTTTCATTTCTTTTTAATTCATTTAATTTCAATAGTTTAAGCTACTTTATTATAACCTCTCGAAATCCCGTGGACATCGGCTTTCTCGAAGCCGTTTCGCCTTCGTACTGAAGTCCCACCCTCAAATCTACTCTCCGCCCATTGCTATATATGCTTCTTAGCTTACGGCTACAGCATCCAATGGCAATGCGCTTTCGTAACTTTACTTTCCTAGTTTGTTTCGACAGTTCCTCATTCTGTCGAAAGCCCAGGCGCTTGTTGCCTTGATCCTAACTTTGACAGCTCTTTCAAATTAAGTAAAAATTAATTAATTATGATATTTTCTTCTTTATAAATTATGAAGAGAGGGTAAATTTAATTCCTTAAATAGGAACCTCGTAATTTTAGCCGTTACCGTTACCACCACTTTTCTTTAACACCATTTTATTTATTCAAAAAATCCTAATTGAGATCAAAATTTATTAAATGCACTTGCTATGATTTTTATTTATTTATTCATATTTCACGAGTATTTTATATCGAAACCACGATTAGTTGACGAAGAGTAAATCTGAGTTCACGCCTTATTCTTCACATTCATTTCATATTAACAAGAACCTTTGAAAATAGGACGCATTTAGCATAGGTAACCCCTTGTTGGGCTGTTTCGCTTATACCCAAACTATTGCGATAGGATTCAAACACTTTAAATATTTATTTTTCCGCAGATTCAAAATATTAATGCTGATGATATCAGATTGTTTGTCAGATTTCGCGCAGTAACTTTCTGACCTCCCGAATTCGTCTTAAATCTCGCGACGTATTAAAAAGCAATATTGAGTTGAACTCTCTCTGTTGCCACACTCTTAATGCTATTCGATAATCTAGACTGTTATGAGGCTTTTCTTCAAACGTAATTTGCGAATTCATTAATGTATATATAAAGCAGCCTTGCTCTATAACAACAATCACTCATCAGAATTCCAATAATACATTTTTCATTTCCATTCAAAGATATGCTACATATATAACAATACATTTCATACCTTCGGGCCTCTCGGTCAGATGACGAAGTCGATACATTAGTTAGCGACTCACTTAAGATGATCTATTTAATCTGCGACGGCATCTAACATTTCTCACAGATTCCAAATTCGATCTAACTGAAAGATTAAAAAGTGATAAACTAAATGAGTTGGGGAAATTTTTTATTTATGCTTATCACATGATTTTACGTTTAACCAAAGTGGTCTTTATAATCGCCAAGCAAATTAAAAAAAAAAAAAAAAAAAAAAAAAAATTCCCATAATTTCAAAAATAGGATCAGTATAAAGAAGCAGGAAAATTTTCTTTATCGGTCACGAAAAGGGGGCTTGGTTTGCAGATTCGCTTTTTCAAGGCGTCTGTAAATAGTTTGTGGAACAATTCACAGACCTACATCTGACTGTATCGATGAAGGAGTCACTATGGGATACACGAGAACTTGCCGCACGATCCTTCTATTTTTTGATTTTCCTGATAGCCACAGACTTGGTTCTCCACACTTTTCTCGTGTCCACTTTTCCCATCATGTTCTGACAGCACACTTCGAAAGATCGACGTGGGGGGCAGCAAAGAGCATAGACCACCTTGCATTTTTCATGCCAATGATCAGGCCCCTCTGAAATTCGCTTAACTGCGTGAAATGTCTTCTCATACTTCTATATGGCATTCTTCGCTTATTAAAGTCCTCCTAGAGTTGTAAAGGGATCGTTACATTTACGAATCTTCCACTATATACCGGATTATTTAAGACCCACTTCCTGATTGCAGCGCCACTGCAGTGTCTGTGGTCATGCGCACTGGTACTAAACTTAGATCAATTTCATATTGGACATCATTCAACTATTTTGAAAAGTTTTGCGATTGTAGCTCGCTTTCTTCTCGGTGCGTTATTTTCAATGCTCCTGGATGTGTCTGCATATTCATGTTCAAACATTCTTAACACATTATTTGATTGCCATATCAAGCTAACTTTTCAGAATGATTTTCTTTGAAACACAACTTACTTAAAAACATCATTTTCTGAGAGCAAAATAATAAAATAGCTGGTAGCAACATCTGGCAATGTCCTTTCTCCCCCCCCTCCCGGATACGAGAACAGACCTTTATACGAATAAACATATACGAGGATATCGCATACATTATGGTGAACAGATCATTTACTCAATTATTTGTAAATCTATGAAATATAAAACAGGCTTTTGAGTACAAGGAAACAATCTCCTGGAAATCTTCATATAGCCAGTTTAAATTCAAGGGATTAAAAAAAACATACTTTTAGTGTTGTATTGATAATAAGACACATAAAAACAGTAATCGAATCTCTCACTCAAATTAGTCGATAACATTATCTGTCGGTGTGTTTGTGTGTACCTATCGATTAATATGACTTCACATTATCAGTAGATGCAGCATAAATTTCACTTTAAATAACGCGAATGCAATAAACCCTTTGTTATTATGAAGCATTCTATTAGAAATGTGTGCTGCACCCAAATTGGTAAATCCTTATCAAATTTTCATGCATATGGAAGATTAACCATTCTATAAACCTTCACTACCGCGTTAAACTTCTGAGTTCTATAACAGCTTTCAAGGTCCATTCGACAGAAGCTCAATATTCGACCGAATTGTCATAGAACTATAACGTGATTTCCATGTCGTTTTAAGAAAAGATGAAATAGCGTTGAGATCACTAAGATGGAAAAAGAACCTGTTATCAATTATCCGTCCACAAAACGTTCTAAATAATACACTTAAGCCAAGTAAACTATAATAAGCGCTCTTTAATCCGGTGCGTTCGACACCATGGTAATGCCGGATTAGCAATTTTACCGGATTATTCAGCGTCAATATAGTTTAAAGGGGGATATTAAAGATAAATAACTCAAGATGAGAATATATAAGCGATTGAAACGTTATGAGCCTATGCAGACAATACAAATATTCGAAAAAATATTTTGTCCTTTTGTCTATTATACTATTAAATTCAAAAATTGACTATTAATTTAATTGAATATTCTTGTATCGATAAAACACTGCACAAAAGAAAAATTAATATTTTTAAATGTATTGATAATAGTTAAAATAAACTGTGACGAGCTACTTTAACCACATGCTTACACTTAGAAGTTTTATTAGCCCTTGAAGAATACCTGCGGAGCTTCGATAATATGTTACGATATTGAGCAAATGTGACATGTAACACGCCAGAAAACAAGAAACAATGTACTGAAGTGGAAAATGATAGTTACGATAAACACTGAGCGAAAATGTGAGTTGCGCTGTGTCGCTATCTTGTAGTAAACAACAACGAAACCCTGAATCCACACGAAAAAATACACATATCTATTGGTGCTGAGTCATCGAAAACTGGATTAAAGAGTGGTTACCTGTGACGTTTTTTGTAAGAATTAAGAAACAAAAGCACTGGTTAGTAAAGCATCGAATCAAATATAAAATGCTTTACAATGCATTGATATTTGCGTATAATTTTCTTTACTGAATTGATTTGTTTTCTCCGTAAATAAACAGAACTATCGATTTTTTTTTGTAAATTTCATTAAATGTGTACATATATAACACATCGATCAATAACTCCCGAGACTAACCCAGAGATGGCGCTCGTAGTAAACCAGTAACCAGGTCTTTCTAGAGTACTAACCTTTGCTTGAAACGTGTCAAAATTTTAAGTCGATCGGACCAGGAAAAAGGTTTTTTGAAGTGAAGTGAAAAAGGTTTTTTCCAAGTGGGTGCCGCGATTGCTTTCGATGGAA
>BMAW01044169.1:188760-208071 GCA_019974015.1 Nephila pilipes
CTGGTATGCTTCGTTCCAGTTACGTATTGCTTCCCTTGATGGTCAGACCCCTTTGGTCGTCATTTTAGAGGCACATTACAGCTTAATTTGTCGATGACATTCTGAGATCTGTTTTGTTACACCGTTCCTTTTGTAGAACCCTGGTTTTATTTTCATCAGATAATGCCAAACCACATATGGCATTGCTATGAACTGTCTTGGTTTGTCAAATACTTCCTAGGCCAGCCAGATCTCTCTCTATTAAAGAGCATGTCTGGATATGATGGGGAAGGCGACTGGGGGGGTGTTGATGGCCTTGGAACCCGACAGTTGAACAGAATTGGCAAAATACCGCAGGAGACCTTCAGGGAGCTTTATCACTATACACGTCTTATATATATATATATATATATATATATATATATATTAGCAATAATATTGCCGACAATTCAGATACTAAAAGATTTAAATTCCTGAAATTAAACTAAATTATTTCAAAAATTAAAATTATAACAACTTATATAAAAAAATCTCAACTGAAATAGTATTTGATAGAAAGGAGACATAAACCAAACAACAATAGTAATTAGATAAAATCACAAACATGGAAGTGAATGAATAACATTATTCAAACTTAACTACAAAGAAAAAAAATTACATTAAATTCAAAGAGAAGTAGGAAATTTTAGTGAAATATTAATAAACAAATACCATAACAATTAAAAATGATATAGTAATTTAATATCTATATATATCTGCATTTCGCAAAAAAAAATGAAATTATAATTCCATCTGGAATTGATATCACACAACCGATTGCTTATCGAAAAAAGCTATAAATTCGCGCATTGAAGTCAATTAGCATGTTATTGAACCGCGTGTTGGCGGATTACATGTCGCAAGCATTCTGAATGCAGAAATTTGTTTATAGAACAAAAAGGAAATGCTAAACTTTTGTCGTTTATGAAGAGGAGGAGGAGAGAGGAGGAGGAGGAGAGAGAGGATAGAAGTAAAACTACATCTCAGACTATTTGAATAGTAAGTTGAGATTATTGTTTGCAAAGTATGATATGGGTTTATTAAGGCATAAAAATAGACTCAATTGTTTATGTTTCACATTTTATGAGTACTATTATCTAGACGAGAATATTATATTTCTAATATACAACAAATATCAAGACACTGATTTTAAGCGATAATCTAATTTTAAAATTTTTAAAATTGATTGTCTTTAATAATGGTTATCACCGCTTTCAAAAAAATAGAAAAATAAAAAATTAATTAAAAGTCTCTGTCTTCATATATAGCTCATTCCACCATTATATATATTTTTTGTAATATTACAGAAAAAGATACAACATTTTGCTAGAAAATTCAACATGTGCTTAACTTGGAAATGAAATACCATCGCAATGACATCGTGTCTGTCTTAAGATTTTTTGTCCTAAATTTCAATACTAAAAAAAAGTCGAAGGAGCAAGTCAGGACTGTTGATGTCTTGTATGCCATAGCATCTTAGTTCGTTCATACATGCAGCCAGATTCTCAGTAAACAGAGATTGTCTTGCATGTGCTACTCGTATGGAAGTAACCATTTTAGTATTTTTCAAAATCCCATAGAGTTTTTGGGGCTAAACACATTCACAAAGGCAAGTGGGTTAAACTGTTATTTCTATCTAAGTCATTTATTTCTAAATCTGTACGTTTCTATGCACTAAATTTCATAAAATTTTACTAAGCACAAATCTTGCCAATTCTCTCAATATTTTCAATATTAAATTATTTGGTATTTTCCATTTCGCATGCACCGTCTGTAAACTTCATTGGTGACAACCACAGTATATAGGAAAAGAAATATATTCCGTTTGGCGTCGGTCATATCATTTTTTTTGGCGATAAAGTCTTAAAAGAATTCTAACTCTTGATGGATAAGAAGTAGATAACGGATGAAATTACACTGGATTCGGGCTTTTCTTAAAATCTGTTCTTTATTGAGCGTCTACATCGCAAAATGAGTAGCACCTAAATTTCAAGTCAATCGTTGAATAGTCTTTGAGATCTCGTGATCAGTCCTTATTTCCGCTTATATATATAGCAAATTATACCAATGCTGGTTTTGAAAGAACATACTTGATTTCAGATAAGAAGGGTTATTTTCCAAAGTCCAAATGATTTTTTTTTTTTTAGTTAAATAATGTGAACATTCTTATCGGGTAATCATTGTGTCTTGACTTAATTTATCAATTAATCTGAATTAGCTTATTTGAATTTTGCTGAAACAATCTGATTATAATCTTTTTTAATTATATGCATAGTATAATGTAGTAGAATATTAAAAACGCGAAGACTTGGATCTTCATGGCCCCTAAAACCCAGAAGATTGTTTCCAGGACAATATTGGTTGCGCGTTTTGAGACTTTCAGAGTTTTCAACCAATTTTATGGTCTTCAAACAACAGAAAATTAGAAGAAAAGAAAAAAAAAAAAAAAAATGGCAGATTGAAATTAACGAACCACAGTATATCAGTTTAGAAAAAACAATTATACGCCGGAGCTTTCAGGCAACATAGCGGAAAGTTAAAATCAGGTCAGTAAATACGCACATGGCCGCTTGAGAAAATGTTCTAATGCTTGGAAAATTCAAGCTACCGGCTTTATCTCTAAACTGTTGGAATCGACGAAAGAAGCACATAAAATGCACGAAGACGGTCCTATATAGCAAAAGAAAGCGTAATCATGAGGACTCTTGAATCATTGATGAATCAAGGGATCCAGAGTGAGCTACTGGCTACAATATGATGTGTTGTTCCTAAACTGATGGCGGAGATTGGATGTACTTCCTCCACACTACTATTTTCGGAAAAAATTATTTTATTCCATTTTAGTTGCCCTAAATAGTAGACAGATAAAATTTGTATATTATTTTTTAAACAAAATAATATACAAATAAAAAAAAACATTTGTATAAACTGTATAAACAAAATATGTACAAATACTTTTGTTGTGTATATAAATATTTATGAATTACTCAAACAAACATTGTATAAACTATGTTATGAATTTATAAACAAGCATTTGTATAAACTATGTTGTCTTATCACCTAATTATCTTTCTTTCGTTTCATTAATTGTAAAAAATTTGATCTGCGGATATACTCAAACTGCAATACGCATCATTGCTGGTTGGAAACAACGAGACGCTGCTGAACATTTCGTAGAACCATAACGTGTTTCAGGTTGGATGATTTTCGACTCGCTGGGGCGAGGGTAGTCGACCTTGGACTGACGTTGTTTCCAGACATTTGACCATTGGGTCCGAAGTTAACCAGTCACATTTTGCCTTATCAACTTGGGTAAAAGAGACGTTACCCTAGGGATGTCGATGCAGACGTTGCAACTTCTGTTGGTGTTGTTGAAAAAAGTCGCTGCACACTCCTTCTGTATCGTATTGATATATTCTAACTGATATGCATGAGAAGGCCTGGCATGGTTACTGCACTTGATCCCCGCCCCTTTTTGTAATGAGTTTTCTTGGAATAGTTTCCATTTAGTACCATCGTTTGTCTCTAGTGAAAGATTGGGTCTAGTCGCGTGCGTCATAACCAGTTTTAGTTTATGTATGATTGTCTTAAGCACACAGAGGCCAAGTATTTTTTGAGTCAGGTCCCTTATGCAATTAGTAGTTCATGAGCTCCTATCCAGTGTTTCAGGTCACCAGATGCACTTTAGCGTTGAATGGTTTTCAATCCATGGAGGAGAAATCGGTGTTGACCTTGGAAGGATGGCCGTGTTTCAGACTCTTGACCACTAGGTCCAAAAAGTTGACCGGTGGCTTTTTGCTGCACCCTTACAACTAAAAGATGTCCCGTTCCGGGCCAGTTATTAAATCGTTTCCCCAACTGCTGCCTTTGAAGAGGCCACTGCAGATTAAAGAAGACTCTCTCAAACAGACGTACCGTATGTCTGTGAGGAAGGGGTAGTCGAATGTTTTGGAGGTATACGCCAAGAGAAAATGAAGCTCTTAAACGTTGTTTTTTTTTAAAATGGAGTGACTAAACAAATGATTCTGAAAAACTCATTTTACATTGTTTATCTTTCTATCTATAATATAACTGTAGCATGACTTTAAACACTAGTTAAGTGCTATTTAGCATGGAATATATATATATAAAAGTACTTTTTTTATTTTTTCCTTGCTAATTTCATTGAGTATAATGGGGTATAAAACAAAGGTCTTGAGCAAAAGTCATGGAATAAATTTTTTACAAATTATCATTCTTGGAGTGTTTATTTCAAAAGAGCCATGTAAATGTAACGTATCAGTGATCATTTTGATAACTCAATATACTTCTATTTAGCAGTAATTGTTCCTTTGGGATGGAAGTTGGTATAAACTATAGTGAAAATTTAACAAACCGCAGTTACTTTCACTAGTTTGGCATAGTATAGAAGTTAAAGAGAGAAAGGTGCCAACTCAGGTGTCGTCCCTCGTCATTTGACAGAAGCTCAAAATTATGAGGTCAAATGTAGCCATAGCCTTCTTCCAATTTGCTTCTAGTGTGGCGTTAATAAAATCTAACCAATGAATCCAGTCAAACTCTCACTTGTATTAAATTAAATCACAATTGTATATAAAAAAGGGATTCCATGGAAGTCTTGCAAAAGAATAGATTTGTACACCAAGGTGCATCTTTTTTTATATATATATATATATATATATATATATATATATATATATATATATATAATATTAAATTACGCATTTTAAAAAAATAAGATTTAAAATAAACGATGAAACATCTGAGAAAGGAAAGTAGTAAAACTTTTCTTATATTAAAATTAAAAAAATGATATATTGTGCAGAATTTAATATTATATATCATCTTCATGCCAATTAAAGACAAAACGAACGATAGATAGTATTGGTTGAATATTATATCAGTACGTGTAATTAAAACAAAAGAAAACGATAAATTATTAAATTTGGATACATTTAAGCTATATAGCGAAATTAAAATTGAGCAAAAGATATAAAATTGATTGTATCTGCGTAAAGGTTTTGCCAACTAAACAACAGAACCTTGGGTGAGCTAATAAAATTGGTTTTAAACAATGAACTCACTTACTTCTCTGTAAAAATTCGCTTGAAAAAAGTTATCATTTGTACTTAAATAATTGTTTGTCCACCCCTTACTCTTGGGGTTTGGTAGTCAAATTCCCCTAACACCCCCACTTTTAACATTCAAATAAAACGTACAAGCTAACTGAGTGGATTCTTCAGAAATTGGCTGCATAAGGGAGTTTTATGAAGTTGAAATGCGGGTCTGAATGACTAAATGCAGATAACAGAACACGAGCATAGAGATTTACTGTACCCAACAGGCTGTTATTGTTTTGATGCTTTCTATGTGTGTTCGAACATGTTTGAAAAACATGTTTAGTTAAGCTTTCCATCTTTTCTACAACCCCTGACTCTCCCGTTATTTTGTTGTCTATAAAAATTTTGTCCATCCTCTCATTTCTAATTTCAATCGTCGTTACTGTTTCTAAAATTTGCGATGACAAACTTCTAATTCTTTCAAAACGCCTCAAACCCTTCAACCAACGAAAAAATTTTTAATCAAATAATATCCTTTTGAAAAGAAATATATGACAGGTGATTTTTAGGATACACAGATTCACGTTTTTTATTCGTTTCTATGTATTTAACTTGGTGTGTGTTATCAAATTTTCGATCGTTAATTTAACCAACTTCCATGGAAACACTAGAGCTCTGGTAGAACCGTTCTGGCTTACTTGCTAGTAATATTTAGATATTTACGGCGGATTTTAACTAATATTTCAATAATTTCTTTAATAAACTTTGCCACCATATAAAAACGTTGTTTTTTTCAAACCCTTTGGTTTTTTTATAATATTAATATATTATAATATCAATCTTTTGAACCTAACATATGTATCTTATTATGTATTTCTACTTGGTGAGTGTGTCATCAATTTTCCTCCCACTTTCCCCACTTGTTCAATTTCGAGGAGAGTCGGCGTGAAGTCCTTGAAATTCTTTTAAAATAATTAAAACCATTTTTTGGTGACATTAGAAATTTTTTTTTAATAATAATCATTAAAATTGAAGGCATTGTCAATTGTTGCCTTCTATTATCTATCAAAATGGAATATGAGTATCATTTTTTCCTACGTTTTGGACGTCCAATATCCTATATCAGAAACTTACTTCATTTCAGTTAAGAAAACCGTTTACATCTGGGTGGGAAAAAAAGTTACCAAAGTCTCAGATATATTGGTTAGAAACACTTAAGTTACCTAAGTCATCTCAAAGTCATGTTAAATGATTCAGCAAAAACGAAAATCAGAGTTTGTCTTTAAAGAGACGAAATCTTGTCTTTTCGAAGACCGATTGTAAAAGTAGATAAATTGAGACCTTATTAAGGTACTTTGAAGTCAAGTAATACAATTCGATTATTTGGAAATTAAGGAATTGGGTATTATAACATACAATATTCTGAATGATTTGTGTTCCACTCTAATCCAAAGAATGTAATAATGTGTAGTATATTTAACAAATCATGAATGTGTTGAAAAACTATTTCTTATACATTTTCAATTATCTTTCGCATATTTCAGTTTTTTTTATCTTCATTATTTGGTTCTACGTTATATTTTTTATTTGATTAATACTAGTGTTGATTGGCTGCTGCAACATGCCAATATGGTGCATCTCAAACAAAAAAATTGAACAGAAATTTTATGACTTATTTATTTTTTTGAAAATTGAGTTCAATAGTGGTGGTACGGGTATCAAATAATATATATTGCATATATTTTTATTTCGATCAATAAAATTCGATATAAAGAAACCAACGTTTTTAAAACAACGTTTTTTTATATGGTAGCAAAGTTTATTAAAGAAAGTGTTGAAATATTAGTTAAAACTGGTCGTAAGAAGCTAGCTAATACTATATTTCATTGTTGAGTGAAAATATGATTTCCCCAAGAAATTCAAGAGATGTAAATGAGGTGATAAATAACGATCCCAGCATGATATTCTATATAAATTGAAATTACATAAAAAGAAACGTTTTAAAACCTAAAAAAACCAACATTTTTTATATGTAAAGATAATTACAAAAAATTATTGAAAAATATTAGTTAAAACTGGTGTAAAATATCTAAATGTGTGCATTGTTGAGCAAATAAGAACGGTTTCCTAAAATTTCCAGAGCTCTAGCTTGATGAGAGTTGGTTAGAATTAAGCAATGGGCCATTTAGCTGACACGCTGATACATTCAGACACACACCAGAATTGAAATGCATAACAGCGTTGAAACTAACTTCAAAATTAATTGTCCCGATGATTAAATGGTTTGAAATACGGTTTGGTCAAACCTATCGGAGACAGAGATTATTTGGCGGTACTTGGAAATGTTGCTGAATTTGGTCCGCGGAAATATAACATTAAAAAAAAAAAAAAAAGTTTGGCAAGGATTTTAGTGAATTATTCAAATTGCGCCAAAATTGATTGAGCTAAACTGCATTATTTAAAAAATATAAGGTTAAAACTTGTCGCAAACGTGTAAATATTGCATTGTTAGGCGAGTACAGACATTTAAAATTTTCAAAGCTCTAAGCAGTGGAAGTTAGTTAAATTAACGATCGAAAATTTGATGACACACACACACACTCTACACACACAAACACACCAAATTCAAGAAAAACGTTGTAAAAGCTAAAATCAACAATAGCAATCACATAATATTCCACTAATCCAGCCTGGCCAGAAAGATGTATTACAATGGAATGTGTACCGCGTGTACGTGTTTTTTAGTGTTGGAAGCGTTTTCAAGATGTGAAGACGGTGGAAGATCATTCATGCCTGGTCGCCCTTCTGCATCCAAATGGATGTCAATATCGAAACAATCGGTAATACTTCAGTTTGCAGATCTGAACATCGGTTAAGTATTCGTACAATTGCTTGTGGTTATAAGATTTACCAAAATTTGTAAGGCCAAACCTAATAATTTCAATGTGAAAAGTTGCATTGCCAAAATGGCGCCTAAAATTCTCTCGTTTGAACAACAAAGAAGTTTGCAAAATGTTTGTACTGACACTTTGAATACCAGTAAATGGCCATCTATTGGAATGGATAACGTGACGAAGATCCTAGTTTTTTTTTTTTATTTATTTATGCCTTGATCCTAAACAGAAGGGCCAATCCATGCACTGGAAGATCTCATTTTCACCGAAATTGGATTCAGATAAATCAAAATTTAAAGTAATGAAAGATTGGGGTGGTTTTTTTTTTTATATTTATGTAGAGTTTTGTACCCTCCTGGGTTCAAGAGGTCAAATTATTAATTACATGTGCACTACCTTCACACGTTCTTACTGAACTCAAGTGAAGAAAGAATAAGAGGGGCAACGGAATTATGGAAGAGCAAATCTATTCCACGTTGTTTGTCAAGGGTTTCCAGCGAAGAACTCTAGATTCTAGAAGTGCGACCATCCGCCTCATTCTAGGATCTAAGAGCCGTGACTTCTATGTTTCCTATGTGAAATAATATGCATTAAAGGATCAATTTGAGTCCGTTGACTGGGAAAAGAAAGCGCCACGCATCCTGCAGGAGCTGAAGAAAACTTCCAGGTCTGTTTCAAAGACAACAGGAATTCTCATGCAGTGTTGTAGGGATAGAGAAGGGGTAATAAGTAAATATAACTGAATTAAAATAAAAGTTTTTTACAGCTTCAATCTCGTTATTTAATATCCACCTTATATTTCAACACTTTATCATTTAGTTGCCTCTTCGAACAATGGTAACAATTCATAAGGTCAAATAATGTTCCTTTTATACTATTTAAAACACAATCTATTCTCTTTCCAGGCATGGTAACATGGCGATAATGCAATCTGATAGGCAGCAACATCTTTGACATTCTTTTCTGTTTGGGCTGTGGTTCATCAAGACCTTCTTCGTCTCCAGACGTCTAGCCTAATAATCAACAGCTCCGCTCTCACACACCACAGCTACACTCCTGTCACTGTGATACTGCTCTTCGTTACTTTTGGCAGCAGCCGGTTGGAAACTCAACAGGAGGTCGGATTCATGTGCCTTGTCCTTTACATCGGGTTTCATTGATCATGCCTGTGCGAGATGAATGTGTTGGACAAATAGATCCTCAACATGTGAATCATGACAAAATTACGCCAGGATTTTCAAATTTTTTTATGTATAGAGTAATTTATTGTTTGTAGATAATTTTTTTTTTTGAAATTCGTTGTCTTGTGTTATTATAATTACTTTTATCGTTTCTGTTGGTCTACGGTACTTGTGTAAAGGCCGGGTGACCATGAAAATTGGCGCAATTTTAACCACCCACTAATCATTACCAATCTAATTATAGACTGGCGACAAATATTTTTTGAACACGGCAAAAATAGTCAACGGGATTTGAAACAGGTATCATCTATTTGAAATTTCGATAATTTCCCAATGTTTTGAGCATTTATTGATGTATATTCCTTTCTTCTTTTTTCTCCTTCATTCTTTCAGTATACTATTTAGAATTCCTCTTAGTCACTTAACGTTCTTTCTTAAATTGTCACATTATTTACGAAGAACCTATAAGAAGCAGTTGTATTCCTTGCAAACTAATCAATATAATTTTGAAATAAGTTAACAAAAGAAATACATTCTAAAACTGTATTGTCAAACTTACGTTTAAATTTGAAAATGTTCTCTAGGATGGAATATGGTTCTTTGGGTGAAAAGTTTTCAACTTCCTTTTCATCCTAAATGCTCAGTTGATTATTTTGATATATATACCAACAAATTGAAGGTAGGATAATTCAGTGCAATGTAATGCATAATAACAAAAAACTACTAGGAACTATATTATAGAAACGAGAGTTTAAAAAAAAGATACATAGATTTAATGAGACCCCAAAACTCTTTATTGCTAGCGTTAACGTTTTTATAATCACAATATGTTTTCAAAACCCACTTCCCTATGGTGTGAGAAGGATTCTGGACATCTCGAAAGTATATGTTGATCTTTAATTGTACACAATGATTTGCCTATAGTGACGTAGACAATATTTATTTTAATTGCATAACTTAAAATGGACAGCGTTCCATTCGTCCTTTTTTTCCTCTTCAACCCATATTACTGACCCAGCGGTTTATTCTGATGACCTCCTTTTAATTGGATAATCAGATTACTGAATATTCGAGGATGAAGTAAGATTTAGGGAGTTTCTTGTTATTCTTCTTTTATACTTTTTTTGTACAAGAATATAAACGGTAATTGCTCAAATCTCGATCTAAAGTAATACGACTATGATGGTCCTGGTCACCCTCACGGCCGGCAGTTTCATCGAGTCAAGGTTCGAGCCTCGATGCACTAACCCCCGCCTAATCCTCCATTGGTGTAGTTAGAAGTTAGGAGAGGGGGGATGACATCTGGGTGTCATCCTACTTGGAAGAAACTTCGAGGTCCGTTGCCAATAGCCCTCGATTTGCTTCTAGTGCGACGTTATTAAACCAAACCAATAAAAAAGGCCATTTGGCGACAATTTGCAACTACCATTAGTGGCCTCGCTGGGACCACAAACTTAAAATACGTACTTAAAATTACATTATAAAAAATGTTTCATTTTATTTCTCTACATATAAGAAAATAATTGATCTTGGGATTTTTCCAATTCTTTTTATCCAACATGTCTCTGCGGTGGAGCTTTTCAGGCATTAAAAGTCAATAATATAAATCTAATAAAAAATTTTAATGAATAGTAGTATAACACATCTAGTCTGAGTCTAACATTGAAAGCAACATTTTTTTTGCAATTTTTTTTTTTTTTATTCATCAACATAACACCTTTTGTTAATCACCCAACACAGGGTGATACAATTAACACCACAAATTTTGTTTTGTTTTGTTCCCAAAAAAAAATTTTTTTTTTCCTTTTCTTTCTTTTCTTTTCTTTTCTTTTTTTTTTTTTTCTGAAATCTTTTTTTTTTTTTATTTGCGGTAAATAGCGATAAACAGCTTTCTGAATCCTCCGACTCGTTGCTGTTTTGAAAAAAAAAAATTGCAAAAAAAATGTTGCTTTCAATGTTAGACTCGGGAGTTATTGATCGATGTGTTATATACTAATATTCATTAAAATTTTATTAGATTTATATTATTTCGACTTTTAATGCTCGAAAAGCTCCACTGCAGAGACATGCTTTGATGATAAAAGAATCGGAAAACTCGGCTACGAAGACTTGTCTGTTATTTTCTTATATGTAGAGAAATAAATGAAACATTTTTATAATGTAAATTAAGTACGTATTTTAAGTTTGTGGTCCCAGCGATAAAATACTAATGGTAGTTGCAAATTGTCGCCAAATGGCCTTTTGGAGTTGGTTTGGTTTTAATAACGTCGCACTAGAAGCAAATCGAGGGCTATTGGCAACGGACCTCGAAATTTTGAACTTCGACACCTAAGTAGGACGACACCTGAGATGTCATCCCCCTCTCCTAACTTCTACACCACACCAACGGGAGGATTAGGCGGGGGGTTAGTGGCATCGAGGCTCGAACTCTTGACTCGATGAAACTGCCGGCTGCGAGTGCGTGACCAGGACCACTAGGCCACCGTGGCTACTTTTAGGATTTGGAGATTTGAGCAATTAATGTTTATATTCTGTACAAAAAAAAGTATATAAAGAATAACAAGAAACTTCCCTAAATTACTTCATCTCGAATTTATTCAGTATCTGATTATCCAATTAAAAGGAGGTCATCAAATGAAATGTAAACCGCTGGGTCAAACTAATATGGTTGAAGAGGAAAAGCGACTTAATGGAACGCTGTCCATTTTAAGTTATGCAATTAAAATAAATATTGTCTAATATGTTACTATAGGCAAATCATTGGTGTACGCAATTAAACATCAACATATACTTTCGAGATGTCCAGGGAATCCTTTTCTACACTTAGGGAAGTGTTTTGAAAAACATATTGTGAAAGATTATAAAAATTAACTCAGTAATAAAGAGTTTTAAATTCTATTAAATTCCATGTATCTTTTTTTTTAAACTTTCGTTTCTATAATATAGGTTCCTAGTAATTTTTTGTTTTATTATTATGCATACATTGCACTGAATTTATCCTAAGCCCTTCAATTTGCTGGTATATATATCAAAATAATCAATCTCGAGCATTTAGGATGAAAAAGAGCGGGAGCAGGAAAAACTTTTCACCTAAAGAACTATATTTCCCATCCCTTAGAGAACATTTTCAAATTTCTAACGTGTGCTTGACAATACAGTTTTAGAATGTATTTCTTTTACAATTTATTTCAAAATTATATTGATTAGCTTGCAAGGAATACAACTTCTGCTTTTATAGGTTCTTCGTAACAATGTGACACTTAAGAAAGAACGTTAAGTGACTAAGAGGAATTTCAACATATACTGAAAGAAATGAAGGAGAAAAAAGAAGAAAGGAATATACATCATCTTTCTTCACAATGCTCAAAACATTGGGAAATTTTCAGAAATTTCAAATTTCGTAGATGATACCTGTTTCAAATCCCGTTGACTATTTTTGCCAAAACAAAATATTTGTCGCCAAACTATAATTAGATTGGTAATGATTAGTGTAAGTGTGTTTGAAAAATTGCGTCAATTTTTACGGTCAACGGCCTTTTACACAAGTACCTCGTAGACTAACAGAAACGATAAAATAACAATAATAATAACACAAGATAACGAATTTTTGAAAAAAAAATTATTCACAAACAATAAATTACTCATACATAAAAAAAATTGAAAATCCCGGCGTAACTTTGTCATGATTCACATGTTGGAGGATTCATTTGTCCAAACACATTCATCTCGCACAGGCATGCGATCACCAGAAACCCGATGTAGAGGACAAGGCACATGAATCCGACCCTCCTGTTGAGTTTCCAACCGGCTACGCTAAAAGTGACGAAGAGCAGTATCACAGTGGACAGGAGTGTAGCTGTGGTGTAGGTGAGAGCGGAGCTGTTGATTATTAGGCTGTACGTCTTGGAGACGAAGAAGGTCTTGATGAACCAAGGCAGCCCCAAACAGAAAAGAATGTCAAAGATGTTGCTGCCTATCAGATTGCATATCGCCATGTTGGCCATGCCTGGAAGAGAATAGATTGTGTTTAAAATAGTATAGAAGGTGCGAACATGGTTTGACTCAGGAAATTGTTACCATTGTTTCGAAGAGGCAGCTAAATGATAAAGTATAGAATATAAGGTGTGGATATTAAATAACAAGATTGAAACTATAAGAATTTTTATTTTGAATTCAGTTATATTTACTTATTATCCCTTCTCTATCCCTACAACACTGCATGAGAATTTCGGTTGTTCGAAACATTGCTGGAAGTCTTCTTCTGTCAGCTCCTGCAGGATGCGTGCCGCTTTCTCTTTCCCAGTTTCAACGGACTCAAATTTTGTTCCTTTTAATACAGATTTCAGCTTAGGAAACAGATAGAAGTCGCATGGCTCTAGATCCGGTGAATAAGGTGGATGGTCTAACTCTGGGAATCTGATCTTCGCTGGAAACCTCTTGACAAACAATGCGGAATGACTTGCCCTTCCATAATTCGGATCGCTGCCCCCTTATTCTTTCACGGAGTTCAGCAAGAACGTGAAGGTAGTAATATTAATTAATAATTTGACCTTCAGGAACCCAGGGAGGGTACAAAATCCTATATAAATATAAAAAAAAAAAAACCACCCCAATCTTCATTACTTTAAATTTTGATTTCCTCATTCGAACTTTTTGACTTTCGGTGAAAATGAGATCTTCCAGTGCATGGATTGGCCCTTCGTTTTAGGATCACATAAATAAATAAAAAAAAAAAACTAGGATTCGTCACGCGTTATCCATTCCAATACATTTGGGTCATTTTCATTGGCATTCAAAGTGTCAGTACAAACATTTTTGCAAACTTCTTGTTGTTCAAACGAGAGAATTTTAGGCGCCATTTTGGCACGCACTTCTTTCACATTGAAATTATTAGGTAAAATTTGCCTTACAAATTCTTGGTAAATTCCTATAACCACAGCAATTGTACGAATACTTAACCGATGTTCAGATCAGAACCATATTACCGATTGTTTCGATATTGACATCCATTTCTGATGTAGAAGGGCGACCAGGGCATGAATGATCTTCCACGTCTTCTGGGCCATCTTGAAAACGCTTCAAGTACTCAAAAACACGTACACGCGGTACACATTCATTGTAATACATTTTCTGGCCAGGCTGATTAGTGGAATATTATGTGATTGCTATTGTTGATTTGTATTTTTACAACGTTTTTCTGAATTTCACTTGGTGTGTTTGCGTGTGTGAGTGTGTGTGTGTGTGTCATCAAATTTTCGATCGTTAATTTAACCAACTTCCCATCAAGCTAGAGCTTTGAAATTTTGGGAATCGTTCGTACTCGCCTAACAATGCAATATTTACACGTTTGCGACAAGTTTTAACTCATATTTTTTTAAATAATGCAGTTTAGCCCAATCACTTGGCGCAATTTGAATAATTACCAAACTTGGCCAAACTTTTTTTTTTTTTTTTTGCTAAATGTTAAGTCCGCTTCGCGGACCAATTTAGCAACATTTGGCAAAATACCGCCAAATAATTCCTGTCTCCAAGAGTGGTTTGACTAAACTGTATTTCAACCATTTAATTTACCGGATTAATTAATTTTAGTTAGTTTTAACGTTGTTATGTATTTCACTTGGTGTGTGTCTGCATGAATGTGTATCAGTGTGTCATTAAATGGTCTATTGTTAATTTAACCAACTTCCCATCAAGCTAGAGCTCTGAAATTTTAGGAACCGTTCTTATTTGCCTAACAATGCAATATTTAGATATTTGCGACCAGTTTTAACTAATATTTTAATAATTTTTTTAATTATCTTTGCCACCATATAAAAACGTTGGTTTTTTTTGTAATTATTTTAAAACGTTTTTATGTATTTCACTTGGTGTGTATGTGTGTGTCATCAAATTTTCGATCGTTAATTTAATCAACTTCCCATCAAGCTAGAACTCTGAAATTTTGGGAACCGTTCTTACTTGCCTAACAATGAAATATATAGACATATTTACGACCAGTTTTAACTAATATTTCAATAATTTTCTTTAATAAACTTTGCCACCATATAAAAACGTTGTTTTTAAAAACGTTGGTTTTTATATCGAATTTTTATTGGATTGAAATAAAATATATGCAATATATATTTGATACCTGGTTTCACCACTATTGAACTCAATTTTCAAAAATAAATCGTCATAAATTTCGTTCAATTTTTTTGTTTGAGATGCACCATATTGGCATACTGCAGCAGCCAATCAGTAACACTAGTATTAATCAAATAAAAAATATAACGTAGAACCAAATAATGAAGATAAATAAAAAACTGAAATATGCGAAAGATAATTGAAAATACGTATAAGAAATAAATTCCGTTTTTCAACACATTCATGATTTGTTAAATATACTACACATTATTGGCTATCTTGGATTAGAGGAACACAAATCATTCAGAATATTGCATGTTATAATACCAATTCCTGTTTTAATTTCCAACAATCGAATTGTATTACTTGGATCAAAAGGCCTTAATAAGGTCTCACCTATCTGGTCTTACACCGGTCTTCGAAAAGACAAGATTTCGTCTTTTAAAGACAAACTTCCTCTAGATTTTCGTTTTTGTTGAATCATTTAACATGACTTTGAGATGACTTAGGTAATCATGTTTCAACCTTTTCAATATATCTTGAGTGACTTTTGTAACTTTTTTCCCAATTAGATAAACGGTTTTCTTTAACTGAAATGAAGTAAGTTTCTGATATAGGGGATATTGGACGTCCAATAAAAACGTGCAGGAAAAACATACTTCATATCCATTTTGATAATGATAATAGAAGGCAACAATTGACAATGCCTTCAATTTTAATGATTATTATTAAAAAAATTTCTAATGTCACTCAAAAATGGTTTTTAATTATTTTAAAATAGAATTTCAAGGACTTCACGCCGACTTCTCGAAATTGAATGGGCGGGGAAAGGGGGGGGGGGGAAAATTTGATGACACACTCACCAAGTGAAATACATAATAAGATACATGATGTTAGGTTCAAAAGATTGATATTATAATATATTAATATTATAAAAAAACCAAAGGTTTTAAAAACAACGTTTTTATATGGTGGCAAAGTTTATTAAAGAAAATTATTGAAATATTAGTTAAAACTGGTCGCAAATATCTAAATATTGCATTGTTAGGCAAGTCAGAACGGTTCCCAAAATTTCAGAGCTCTAGCTTCATGGGAAGTTGGTTAAATTAACGATCGAAAATTTGATAACACACACCAAGTTAAATACATAGAAACGGTTTAAAAACGTTTTAAAAAGTGAATCTGTGTATCCTAAAATCACTCATAATGTCATATATATTTCTTTTCAAAAGGATATTATTTGATTAAAATTTTTTCGTTGGTTGAAGGGTTTGAGGCGTTGAAAAGAATTAGAAGTTTGTCATCATCGCAAATTTTTAGGAACAGTAACGACGATTGGAAATTAGAAATGAGAGGATGGACAAAATTTTTATAGACAACAAAAATAACGGGGAGAGTGTCAGGGGGTTGTAGAAAAA
Organism: Nephila pilipes; assembly: GCA_019974015.1. Classification (NCBI taxonomy): domain Eukaryota; kingdom Metazoa; phylum Arthropoda; class Arachnida; order Araneae; family Nephilidae; genus Nephila; species Nephila pilipes. The sequence goes on from BMAW01044169.1 coordinate 205,452, forward strand.
GATGGAAAGCTTTTTCAACTAAAACATGTTTTTTCAAAACATAACCGAAATTAATAACATAGAAAGCATCAAAACAATAACAGCCTGGTTAGTATTGCAGTAAATCTCTCATGCTCGTGTTCTGCTATCTGCATTTAGTCATCTGTGACCCGCATTTCAACTTCATAAAACTCCTCATGCAGCCACTTTGAAGAATCCAATTAGTTAGCTTCTATACGTCATGATTTAACGTTAAAAAGGGGGTGTTAGGGGAATTTGAATTACCAACCCCCAAGAGGCGGGGGGTGGACAAACAATTATTTAAGTACAAAATGATAAACTTTTGACGCTTTCTAAGCGAATTTTTACAGAGAAGTAAGAGTTCATTGTTTATACCAATTTTATTAGCCACCCAAGGTTCTGTTGTTTTAGTTGGAAAACCTTTGGCGTACCAGATAACTAATCAATTTTATATCTTTTGCTTCAATTTTAATTACATATAGCTTAAATGTATTCAATTTAATAATTTATCGTTTTCTTTAATTTTAATTACACGTAACAGATATAATATTCAACTTAATAATTTATCTATCGTTTGCTTTAATTTTAATTGCATGAAGATGATATAATATTAAATTTAATAATATATCATTTCTTTTAATTTTAATATAAGAAAAGTTTACTATTTCCTCTTTCTCGATGTTTCATCGTTTATTTTAAATCTTATTTTTAAATGCGTAATTTAATAATAATTATATATATATATATATATATATATATATATATATATATATATATATATATATATATATATATATATTTATATATATATATATATATATATATATATATATATATATATATATATATATATATATATATATATATATAAATATATATATATATATATATATATATATATATATATATATATATATATATATATAAAAGATGCACCTTGGGTGGCTAAATCTATTCTTTGCAAGACTTTCCATGGAACTTTTATAATGTAATTGTGATTTAATTTTAATACAAGTGAGAGTTTGATCGATTCATTGGTTGATTTTATTAACGCCACACTAGAAGCAACAAGAAGGCTATGGGCGACGGACCTCATAATTTTGAGCCTCTGTCAAATGACGAGGACGACACCTGAGCTGGCACCTTTCTCTCTCTTAACTTCTATACTATGCCAAACTAGTGAAAGTAACTGCGTTTTGTTAAAATTTCGATTTATAGTTTACAATGTAACTTCCATCAAAGGAACAATTACTGCTAAATAGAAGTATATTGAGTTATCAAAAATGATCACTGATACTTACATTGAAAAAGTATGGCTCTTTTGAAATAAACACCCAAGAATGATAATTTGCAAAAATTTATTCCATGACTTTGCTCAAGACCTTGTTTTATACCCCATTATACTACAAAATTAGCAAGGAAAAATAAAAAGTACTTTTATATATATATATTCCATGCGTTAAATAGCACTTAACTAGGTTTTTAAAGTCATACAGTTAATTATATTATAGATAGAAAGATAAACAATGTAAAATGAGTTTTTCAGAATCATTTGCTTAGTCACTCTATTTTAAAACAACGTTTAAGAGCCATTTTCTCTTGGCGTATACTTCCAAACATTCGACTACCCTTCCTCACAGCATACGGTACGTCTGTTTCGAGAGTCTTCTCTTTAATCTGCAGTGGCTCTCTTCAGCAGCAATGGCAGAAGTTGAAACGATTTAATAACTGGCCCGAACGGGACATCTCTTTTAGTTGTAAGGGTGCAGCAAAAAGCCACTGGTCAACTTCTTTTTTTGGACCCAGTGGTCAAGAGTTCGAAACACGGCCATCCTTCCAAGGTCAATTGATTTCTCCCTCCATGGGATTGAAAACCATTCAACGCTAAAGTGGTGACCCAGGACTTGAACACTGGATAGGAGCTCAGCCTATAACTACTAATTGCATATGGACCCGACTCAAAAATACTTGCTTCTGTGTGTTTAAGACAATCATACATAAACCAAACCGGTTACGACGCACGCGCCGACTAGACCCACCTTTCAATTAGAGACAACCGATGGCATTAAATGGAAACTATTCCAAGAAAAACTCATTACAAAAGGGTTGGGATCAAGTGCAGTAACTGCTGGAAAAGCGGCCTTCTCTACGCATATCAGTTAGAATGTTTCTCTTCATATCATCACGATGATATTGGAGAAGGAGTGTGCAGCGACTTTTTTCAACAACACCAACAGAAGTTAAAACGTCTTAATGACATCCCTAGGGTAACGTCTCTTTTACCCAAGTTGATAAGGGTGCAGCAAAATGCGACCGGTTAACTTCCTTCTTCGGACCCAATGGTCAAAGGTTCGGAACAACGTCAGCAGTCCAAGGTCGACTACCCTCGCCCTCCATGGAGTCGAAAATCATCCAACTCCGAAACACTATGGTTCTCTACGAAATGTTCAGCAGCGTCTCATGAGCCTAACAACTGTGCCACGATGCGTAGTATTGCAGTTTGAGTATATATCCGCAGATCAAATTTTTTAATAATTAAGGAAACGAAAAGAAAGATAATTAGGTGATAAGACAACATAGTTTATACAAATGTTTTGTTTATAATTCATAACATAGTTTA
>BMAW01044169.1:208081-235848 GCA_019974015.1 Nephila pilipes
ATAATAGTTTATACAAATGTTTTTTTATTTGTATATTATTTTGTTTAAAATAGTTCATACAAATTTTTATCTGTCTACTTGGTTTAGGCAACTAAAATGGAATAAAATAATTTTTCCGAAAATAGTGCGGAGGGAAGGGGGTACATCCAATCTCCGCCACTGTTTAGGGACAATGCACATCATATTGTGAGGAATAGTAGCTCTACTTGATCCTTTTGATTCATCATTGATTTGTCTCATGATTACGCTTTTTACATAGACTGTTCGCATTTTATGTGCTTTTTCAAGTCGATTCCACAGTTGAGATAATGTTTTTCTGCGGTAGCTTTGAATTCTTCAAGCATAGAAACATTTTCCTCAAGCGGCCATGTGCGTATTTACTACTGACTTCCGATTTTAACTTTCCGCTATGTTGCCTCAAAAAGCTCCGCGTATAATTGTTTTTCTAAACTGATATACTGCGGTTCGTATTTTACACTTTCAATTCGCCAAATTTTTTTTTCTTCTCTTCTAAACTTTCTGTTTGCCGGAAGAATTCATAAAATGGTATTGAAACTTGTCTTCAAATGCGCAACTAATATTATCCCCGGAAACAATTTTCTGGGTTTTAGCTGCGAAGATCCAAGCTCGCGTTTTTAATATTTCATTACATATTATACTATAATTAAAAGATTTATATCAGATTGTTTTCTAAAATTCAAATAAGTTAATTCAGAGTTAGCTGATAAATTTAAGTCAAGACACAATGATTACCTGATAAGAAGGAACACATTATTTAACTAAAAAAATCATTTGGACTTTGGAAAATAACCTCTTATCTGAAATCTAAGTATGTTCTTTCAAACCAGCATTGGTAATCTACATATATATAAGCGAAATACCCCTGACTGACTCATCACGAGATCTCAAAGACTATTCAACCGATTGACTTGAAATTTAGTATAGTTACTCATTTTGCGATGTAGACGCTCAATAAGAACAGATTTTACGAAAGTCTTATCCAAAATGTAATTTTCATCCGTTAATCTACTCTTATCCATCGGTTATATAAATTTTGGCGACTTTATCGCCAAAAATGATATGACCGACGCCAAACGGAATATATTTCTTTTCCTATGTATACTGTGTATTGTCACCAATGAAGCTTATTTGGTGAGATTTGCGCATGCGAAATGGAAAAATACCAAATAATTTAATATTGAAGCGCTGATGGAGAATTGGCAAGATTTTGGCGAAGGGGCTCTTTATGTGAAATTTAGTGCATGTCGAAATTAGGAAACGTACAGATTTAGAAATAAATAATTTAGATAGAAATAAATCTGTTTGGAATCCCACGGTTTTATGAATGTGTAGTTTAGCCCCAAAACTTAGCGGGATTTTGAAAAATACTAAAATGGTTACTTCATACGGAGTAGCGCACATGCAAAACAATCTTCGTTTACTGGAGAATCTCGCTGCATGTATGAACGAACTCAAGAAGCTATGACATATGTAAGACATTTTGGACATCCCGACTTTCTCGACTTTTTTTTTAGTATTGAAAATTTAGGACAAAAGTCTTATGACAGACACGATGTCATTGCAATGGTATTTCATTTGAAAGTTAAGCACATGTTGAATTTTTCAGCAAAAGGTTGTATCTTTTTCAATATTAAGTGTAACATATATACGGTGGAATGAGTTATATATATACATATGAGGAGACTTTTTACTAATTTTTTTTATTTTTCTCTTATTTTTGAAAGTGGTCGATAACCATTATTAAAGACAATCAATTTCTTAAAAATTTAAAATTAGATTATCATTATCGCTTAAAAATCGAAAATTTTCTTGATATTTTACGTATAGGTTGCGAAATATAATATTATCATCTGCCCAGATAAGCGGGTAGGTATCAGCTAGTACTCTCATAAATGTGAAACATAAAACAATTGAGTCTATTTTTTTATGCATAATAAAACCTTATCGTTTTGTACTTGCAAACAATAATTCAAATTTACTATCTAAAATAGCCCGAGATGTAGTTTTACTTCTATCTCCTTCATAAACGACAAAAGTTACATTTCTTTTTTGTTCTATAAACAAATTTCTATTCAGAATGCTTGCGACATGCAATCCGGCCACATCAACACGCGGTTCAATAACATGCTAATTGACTTCACGCGCGAATTTATAGCTTTTTCGATTAGCAATCGGTTGTGATATCACTCCCAGATATTGTGGAATTATAATTCTCATTTTTTTTATGAAATGCAGATATATATATATTAAATTACCATATCATTTTTGATTGTTATGGTATTTGTTTATTAATTTTTCATTAAAAATTTACTTTCTTTGAATTTAATGTAATTTTTCTTTTGTAGTTAAGTTTGAATAATGTTATTCATTCACTTCCATGTTTGTGATTTTTATCTACCTACTATTATTGTTTGGTTTATGTCTCCTTTCTAATTGCTTCAGTTGAGATTTTTTATATGTTGTTATAATTTCTTAATTTTTGAAATAATTTTCTAATTTAATTGTGATTTAAATCTTAGTATCTGAATTACACGCACACATACAATATATATATATATATATATATATATATATATATATATGACGTGGCATATAGTGATAAAGCTCCCTGAAGGTCTCCTGCGGTATTTCTTGCCAAATTTGCTCCAACTGTCGGGCTCCAAGGCCATCAACACCCCCCAGTCGCCTTCCCATCATATCCCAGACATGCTCAATTAGAGAGAGATCTGGCTGGCCCAGGAAGTATTTGACAAACTGTAAGACAGTTCATAGCAACACGTGCCATATGTGGTTTGGCATTATCTTGATGAAAAATAAAACCAGGGTTCTACAAAAGGAACGGTAACAAAACAGATCTCAGAATGTCATCGACGTACCACTAAGCTGTAAATGTGCCTCAAATGACGACCAAAGGGGTTCGAATATCAAGGGAAAGATCACCCCAGATCATAACTCCTAATTAAGGGCCTGCGTGGCGTGCAATAGTGAAAACAGGATCGGCCCGCTGCCCTGGGCGTCTCCAGACATGTCTTCGATGATCGTCAGGACACAGTTGGAAGCGGGATTTGTCACTAAACACTATACGTACCCAGTTAGGATCATCCCATCCTGATCGAGCCAAGCACCACTATAATCTGGTTCGACAGTGTGCATACGTGAGTGGCAGAGGGAGTAGCGGTAGGGACGAGCGTTGATTTCGCTCATTCAGCTGTCTGTGAGCGGCCATGGTGGACACTCGTGTGCGGGTCACACGTTTGATGGTTGATAACGATGAATCAGGTGCTTTGACACTCATCTGACAATCACTCTGTCCTCCCAATCTGCTGTGGCTCTAGGTCGACCGTTACCATCATGGCACTGAAATCTGCCATTATCCACCTATTCTTGCCAGCATCTTTAAATCGCCGCATCACTTCGATCCATATGACGAACGATTCTCCGATTTGCCAACCTGCCTTTTTCAATCCAATGATACGACCTCTTTCAAACTCTGACAGTTGCTCGTAATGAGCACGAATCCTGCGGAGAAGCAATCCTGAATCGTTGAAAAGTATCGTAAATCGTCGTTGAAAGGTATCCTAAATCGCAATGCAAAAGAAAGTTTGAAAACCCGTTTGAGAATCGTTTCTTATATACAATTGCTGAGTGCTCAATTCTGATGCGCTGTAGCTCCCTCAATTCATTCATTGGACACCAAACTTAATCATTTGCATGTTCGGTCCAAATGTCTTTGCATACGAAATTTCATTACAATTGGGAACTCCTTCTTGGTGGGTCGTTTATATATATATATATAATTTCTATGAAAGTGAAGTGTTCTAGTTGGGATTATTTCTTTTTCTAAGAGATTATTTTTCGAGATCTCACAGTCAATGAAATTTGTTGAACCATTTTCCATTTTGTACTGATGAAAATTTAAGAAACAATGATTTTTTTTTTGTATGACTGATTTCCGTAGTAATTAAAAATAATGTTCGAAAGTGTGTTAAAAGGCAAGTCTCATAATATTGAGGATTAATTTAATGTTGTCGAGCGAATTCGAAAAGGGGCAAGACAAGCAGAATGTGTCGGAAAAATTTGCTTGTCATGCCAAATCAAACAAATAGAATACATCACGTAAACCTGAGTTTTGAATACGGACAAAACAAACAAATATTTAATTTATTTGCCACAGAATATGTGTATTATACGAGTACATGTAGTTCAAGAACATCCCAAATTAAAATTTGTATAATTTCATGGTAAAGATTAACAGCATTAAAAATCTATTTAAGATTGTAACTTATATTTAATAATTCCTGAATGAGTGCCATTTTGGGAATTCTGTAGTTGATTGCGATGATTCCCACTGTTTTGTTTCCATATCTCGTATTTTCAAAAAAAAAAAAAAAAAAAAAAAAAAAATGTTAACAGCTTCCAAACAAGTCATTATATACTGAATTTTAAAAAAGCCATAACGTATTTCTAGCACTCTACTTAACTGCAAATTAACGCCTCATGGCTATAACTGTTTTATTTGTGACCCTATTTTCAATACTCTTGCTACCTTTATGCAATGCTCTTGTTTCGCTTGTTTCCAGGTGTCGTAGGTGTGCGGAGAACTGGAGAAGACGGAAATCCTCATGAGATGAGGTAGAAGAAGTGAGGCGTCAATGCATCTTTACAATGAGAAAACAGCATTTTATCCCATTAAATCCTGAAGTCGACAACATCCATTGGAATTCTCATCTGGTGTATGTTCGCAACTAGTCACGCATTGGCACAAGTAATGGAAAGGGATGGCATCGAATAACGCATCAATTTGTAGGTTTCTAGATTGTTCTATGAAGCGCATCTCCTCCTTTTGAAATACAGCATATCACTGTTCTCAATAAATCTTCAAGGCCGAATGGGAGGGGGGTTTGGAAGTGCCAAATGGCAAAAATGCAGTTTCCTCAGCTGGTTGCCTGAATGATTACACCTTTGTGCAAATAAGAATGTTTATTCATTTCGACTGGAAAGAGGGGTGATAAATATACATTATTAAAATGGATATTGCAAGAGAATAAGATCTGTCGTCTCGATTACGACAGAAGAATGAGAATTCTACCTTATCTTCGTTTTTATAAGTAGGGATTTCTCCAGATAACGTAATAACTCAAGTGATATAAGATGAAGGGGCTCCAAGGGATTTTGATGACGTCTATCAGTCTGGTAGGGATTATTTTCGACAGATTTGTAACTATATGAAAGTTGATTCAACATATTTTATGAGCGCGAGATCGCATAAATGAAAGGATAATTTGGAATTGTATCAGCAAATAAGGATGTACTCTTTATTGATGGTTCATAGAATGGGAAGAATTGGAAAATTAAATTAGTTTTATGTGAGATCATTGCATATAAATGCATAAATATTCAAACTAAAAAAGAGAGTTAGTTGAAAAGATTTTTTTTAAAAAAAGGAAGCATTCCATATTTTGTAACTCTTTGAAATTTTGGAGATTGAACGCGAGCCATGGGTTAAATTTAAAAGAAAAACAAAATACCGCTTTTGACGACGATAACACTTGCTATTATCTCGGGAACGCTGATACCAGCCGCTAAAATCGTGATTCCAGCCACAGAATCAGGAAGTCCAAAGGTGTGACCTAAGAAAAAACAATTTCTAAAATAAACAAGGATATAAGCTACAACGATAGAAATTTATTAGAATGATATTTTTTTTAAAAAAAATGTGTCTCAAAACTAGTTTTTTATGTGATACCCTGCGTAGAATGGAAATTTTATCGTATTGAAACATACGTACAAGTAAATGGAGAAATTAATTGATACATTTTCTCTTTTTACTGAGTAACTTAAGTTCAATTTAATAATGTAATATATTAAGTGTGAGAAAAAAAAGGTAATTTAAATAATGTTTTTCTGTAAATAATATTAAATATCGTATATTCCAGCTCTCACAAAATATCTTATAATTTTTTTACAGTTTAATTCCTTTCTATCTGACATCGAATTACAGAAAGAACTTATTACAAATTGTATCTACGTGTTTTCGAGCATTAGATGTCAATTGAGACATTCGCGCATTTTTATTACGTAATTTTGTAAGATTTTATTTTGTTTTATCGCTTCCAGGAATTGCATCTTTTAGTTTTGCTCAAAGCTTCCTGCAAGTTGAATTAGATTACAGGGAGAAGTAATGTTAATTAATTGGGCTTGTGAAGTTGTTTGCGATTTTCTCTTCTCTAACTTCGGGGACTTTATAATAATTTGAATTGCATGAAATTACAATTTCTTCCCAACCAAAAAGAAATGGAATTGAATTAGAGATAGTGATTTTAAAAATGAAACGGATTTGAATTAGAGATAGTGATATATAAATGAAATAGAACTGAAAGGAAAATGAAAGGAGATAGCGGATAACGTCTAGCTGATGGTTATAAGTAAATTACATTGAAATATCATAATTACTCTTTTGGATAAGGGATTATTAGTCAAAGAATTAAAATATGAAGCTATATGTTAGTGAGAATTGGTGGAAGCGAAATGAGTGATTTGGTAAGTTGAGCCTTCATTTGTAAATCAAAATCTAGAATTAGCTAGTTAAGTGAGATTTGAGAGAGAGAGCGGTCATATCTATTCTTCAGTGATAAATAAAGTAATTCATTTTGACCTTACGTATTTTCAATTGGAGTCTAGTACTTCTTACTTTAAGTAGACTGGAAGATGTTGGTAGAATTATATAATAAACATAGAGTGCAACAGACGAGAGGAGGAGACCAAAGAAAGAATAGATTTGAGAACCAGTCGGCTGCCGATATGTGTATTGATACCATATTTTAAATTAAACTTTTAACGAATCAGGTACTGGTCATCCTTAAATGTTGATCTTTTTAATGTCTCTTTAACAATGACAGTATTATTGGAGCCTTACTCAAACATATGACCTTATTGTCGGAAAAAGACTGGAAAGAAAAATGTTATTTCATTTTTCAAATTAGTTTACCTATTTTTTTGTAATCTTCAATTAGTTATATGCGTATTTTCTTTTCAATTGATAATTTTATATTTGTAATGCAAAACTTTTATTATATGAGGAATCCTTATAAAATGAAACACACACACATATAGTACATATAGCACGAAAAAAATAAAAATGTTCGAATTCTTACGTTGCTTATTGTAAACGTTGTTATGTTGCTGTTGTGTATTGTATTTTTATGTTGTTTATTGTTTATTATACCATTTTAAGGATTTTCAATAGTTCGAAATCATTCTCTTGTTTTCCACAGACACATTGATTTTTATACGAATTCTTCAGAAATGTATATTCTAAAATTGAAGTGTAATATAAAGTAGCATCGGTAAAGTTATTTAAAAAATGAAATAGAACTGAAAAAATCAAATGTGACAAAATTTTAATTCACAAAATTCACCAAATGTGTCCCATTTCTCCAAATTTCAATTTAAGAAATAAAGGCGCTTGGGAAAGCGCATAGCAACACTGTAAACTAAACACTTTTGTTTTGATGCTACTTGTTTAAAAAACATATTTTTTCAAAACAAATTTTTTACAATAATTTGAAATAGTATAGTTTTTACTTTTGACATCATTTTGTTTTATAGCGTTGAAAGCAAACGATTTTATTCCTTTATTTCAATCTATTTCGCGCGTAACGCTACAGATTAAAAACCATATTCGGAATAGTTTCCAAAATTAACATCGCATTCTGACGTCACAGTCCTGTAGAACACAGCCTATTTCTTACATTACACATTAATGTTTTAATTAATTCATTCTCTCTCTCTCTTTTTTTCTTATAAAACGTGTTTCACATATTTACATTAAAGGAGCTTCAGCACTGCAATAATAAACTGGTTTGCACTTTACACGCTAACTGTAAAATTTAATTTTTGTGCAACGGATCTAAATTGGTATATATTTAATAAACAGATTTATGTGTGGCTATAATGTCGCGAATTTATCTTAAAATAGGGATATTTTTCTGTCTGAAAATGTGTTCCTCGTTTGGTAGGTCTTTGTCTGAAAGAGAAGATAGAGTTAACAAGCATTTACGGCAGGAATGGTAATAACAAATAGGAACAGATGTTTTTGCAAAAGAAACACAGGTTTCTTAAACAAGTCCTTTAATATGTTTGGCATTAAAATCATCATCACAACCTGTAAGATATGTTTCATTTCATTTCTAACGACACATTTAAATGATTATCCTCGACATTAATGATTATCCAAACATTATTGCGACATCACTCAACAGCAACATCAAATTCACAGGTGTCGCTACTCACTGATAATGGTAACCATCCAAGAACACATGTAGGAGATGACGCCGATCCAAAAGACGGAGGATATGAAGGTGAGTACGAAGTTTCCTTCGTTTGGTTTCTTGCATGAAGGGATGGTGCATGTGAGGATGACCAGGGCAGGCCACGTGATCAACCACAGAGTGAACTGGAAGGCGTTATCCCGGGGAATGGTGAAGGGGGAAAGGTCGTCATCCAACTCCGAATCTTCTGACTGTTGATATTAAAAAGAACAATACAGCCAAAGGATTAAACATTCGTGTGTTTCGGGAAAGGTTTCAGTGGGCTGAGTATTTTGATATTTGGGTGCAGAAAATAATTCCACGAAATTTTAAGCACCATTAGCATAAATAATAATGACTTAGTAAAGTCACTCAATTCAACATGTATGTTTTGATGCATTGCTTGTTTACGAAGTATTGAGAGGACATGATTTTTTCATATGATCTCGATAACACTTGAAATAATGTAATAGTTATTTTTAACATTATTTAGTTGAAAAACTTTGGATTATATAACAATTAGCGATTTTTTTTTTTTAAATTCAATAATTTTTGAAAATAAAAAGGGACATATTTTAACATGTGCTCTGGTTGCGTTAAATAAATAGATACTGTGTAACTATTTACAACGGTTTATTTATACATTAATTTTTGTATTGTAGATCCTATTTATAAATAATGATTAGCACTTGTCGGACTTAATATTTTCATTGCAAAATAGCATGATTGAAAAGGTGCTAGGCGCACTATTGGCTAGTTAATTCCTATTCTTCATAACTATTTCTCTGTTCCTTTCTCTCAAAAATGTCTGTATGTAATTTGGCTATGAGTCTCAAAAACCACACAACACAATACTTCATATAAATTGGATGTAGCTGAAATAATTGGTACTTGTCTATTAAAGCGGCGCCCGCCAAATTAAGAATACGCCAATGTCGCCAAGCTAGTTAAAAGCGCCAAGTAAGCGGAGCGTGAAATTGAAAAGTAGGAAAACAAATAACACACCAATAAATAATATAAAACTTTTTTAAATGATATTTTTATTTAATAATCTTTTATAGGTTTAGTGATAAATCTCATCCCAATAAGTATTATAAAAATTTAAATGTTAAATATTAATATTTACATAACTTTTAGAACATCAATCTACATAAAAGTCCATATTTCCGAAATTGCGTTCACTATTTTATAGAAAGCATTTTTTTTCTCCTACATATTTCATCCACATAAATTCTGCCATATACGATTCTGGATGATGTCGAGCCGTGCCGCCCTGTTTCTTGCTACGACACTTTGCGGAACCCACATTCTTTCAACATTTTGCGTGCGAACTCCCGTTGACGGATCTACAAAATTGTACTTATGGTTCACCGTGAAATGTGTAAAACCTTCATCCATTTCTCTGTTAGGTAAATTGAAAATTGTTAAAGTTATTTTCAAAGGCAACAAAATAGGTATCTAGAAAAAAATGCGAAATCGGTAACGTTAACAGGCAAGCGATATTTTACTAAAATTATGCTGTTTCTTTAGGACTGCAACCTTATGAGTTTACAACCAAACATGGTGATAAATCTTACTGCTTGGCGATTTTCCGGCAACATCCGAAATACTAATTTGGCGGGCGCCGCTATAATGGACAAGTACCAAATAATTATTTCAGTTATTAGTCCGTGGACGCTACGACTGGGATGGAAATATCACTTGCAATGATGAGAGATCTAGCGTGGGTGTGTTTTTTTGGTCTCTGAAGATCTGACTTTTGTAATGTTAAGTCTTGACCTTAACCTCAATGTTTATTTCCTTAAAAATGTCGTCTGCCATTCATTAAGAGGTTAGCTGCATTTTAGACGGCTTCTTTGTTGGAACGGATAGGACCACTAATGAAATTGATGTTTAGTTGTGATCTAACGTAGTTTAGAGTTTTAACAATTGGACCAATGGTATTGCACCAGAGCGAGAAAATCAAAAGTATTAATACAAAAAATTGTAGAGCTTTGAATGAATTTTTTTTCTAGAATACTTGAAGCATTGCTATGTTTTAATATGAACTTTTATTGTATCTATTTTAATATGAACTTTTATTGTATCTATTTTAAAATGAACTTTTATTGTATCTATGATTTCGTATTTATTTGTCACTTTTGAAAAAAGCGGAACTTATGAGTTTCTTCATGACAAATACCTCTCAACCTTTCATAATACTTAACTACGAACATTAACTATAGGAATCTATTTCGTAGAAATACTGTGGTGTCATTTAAAATCATATAGGAATACTATCAAACCTAAAATCCTCAGGAGTCAAAATTTCTCCCTACTGCTTCAAAAAATGAAGATTCGCAAATATAACCTTCGGGAAATGAAGGTATGTGTCACTAAATCAGCCAGTAATAGTTCCTGGTTAATAATTCTATAAACTATTCTAAAATGCTTATTCTGATTTTTTTATTTTTTATGGAAACACAGATGTAATAGAAATATCTTTTTTTTACAAATGCTTTAAACTGTAATTATAGACTAATATAAAAGATAAAATTAACTTAAGTATATAATTAATCGCAATTCAGAAGATCTCAAGTCATACAAAATGTGACAATCAAATAAACGGACTATCCTAGCCGTTAGGCTTGGTGTGGAGGAGTGGGAATGTAGTTGACCTTGAAGCTTCCGGTGCAGGTACCTCGTTATTCCGTCCTTCTATCTAATTACGTTTGCTTTTCATCCTTGTTTGAGTGAGACGTTGTTTTGTTGAAGTACCGCGACCATGTTGAGCTTAAAAATCGAGCAGCGCATGAATTTGAAATTGGAAAAAAAAAAAAAAAAAAAAAAAAAAAACTCCAACTAGGTGTTTTAAATTATTAAAGTTGGTGTTTGGATATAATTGCATGTCACCTAGTCAAATTTCTGAATGGCATAAACGATTTTCGGAAGGTCCGAAGGTTGTTGAAGATGTTAAGCGTTCTGGTCGACCTGTGACATCAAGAGCTGATAAAAACATTTAAGAAAATTAATGAAATCGTGCATAAAGACCGACGTTTGAGTGTTTGGATGATGTCAAATATTAGGAACATAGACAAAGAGACAAAAATAAAAATTTCGACCGAGGACTCGCATTTGACGAAAGTTTGTGCAAAACTAGTGCTAAAATGTGAAGCACCAAGACAACGGGTCGGTGCACAATGCGTTCTCCATGAAACGGTTCTTGGCGGTCAAACGCATTACTGTGCTTGAGCATCCACCGTATTCACCAAATTTCGCACTATGCGACTTCTACCTGCATGGAAAAGTGAAAAGTGCGTCGAAGGGAACATATTTTCAGTCTGCAGAATACGGCAGACTTGCTGAAGAAGGTGACACCTCATGACCTGCAGTACTTTTGTGAAAGGTAGAAAACTCATATGCAGTGATGCATTGATAGGGAAGGGGAGCATGTTGAAGGAGACTAAAAGGTATTTGTGTAATGTTTTCAATAAAGCCAATTTTTAAGACTAGTCCGGTTATTTAACTGTCACACCTCGTATAAACTAATTTTAAATGAAAACTATTGTAAAGAAGATAATTAAATATTAGAAATATGAATATTGAAGCCGATATGACTTCATTACAACTTTTCAGCTTATGACATTTAACCATATTGTTATGCACCTTCCATATTTTGCGTTTCTTGTTTTGAACAAGCATTTCTAAAATTCTTTAAAACTGTCTTCATCTAATGTCAAAGAAAAAGATTTAAACTCTCTCCATTTTTTCGGACATATAAAATCTCCAACATTTATTTTAAAATCTGGTTTTATTATTTTGTCGAAAGTAGTTTGTTTTATTATAGTATTCATTTCTACTTGAATTATTCAGCTTTTTTTCCGACACAAAATCTGTTCCATATTTCGTCTCCTATGCTGTAATTGAAGGCTGATTTCTTATTTTATTCGTTAAAGTGAAAAATGGCGTTTGTATAAAATATTTTTATGCAGTATGACATATATATATATATATATATATATATATATATATATATATATATATATTATATCCATACGAATTTTTACACATTTAAAATGTGCGTGTTCCGAGTTTGAGACCAATACTAAGACCCCTATAGGAGAAAACAACCTAAAGCCAAACATTTCAAAAGTTAGAATGAGCACTTAGTTAGAAAGCACTTTCAACAGTGCTTCACTGATTAATTATAAGCGAGTGGATAAATTGCAGAAGCTAAGAAAACTGAACTCACTGTCGTTGTCGTATCACTTTCATTGTCTTCTGCAACAGTCTTGTTTGAAGGGTCAGTTGGAGGCAGAGTTGCATCCAACGGCTGTGATAGTAGCAAAAGACGAGGGTCACCCATACGACTAGCCTTGAGGGATAGTGATCTACGATGACCAAAGGAAGAAGCTCTGGCTCGCCGACTCTTTTTCCACCATTGGTGTAGATCTTCAACCTAAAATGTAACATATACATCTATTAAGAAGATCATTGCGAAACGATGCAATTTTGCTTCTTCCTAAGAACAAGAATATATTAGAGTGTTTTTTTTAAAGTAAGTACCATTTTGATAATAATAATAATAATAATAAAAAAAAATAAGTGCTCTACTTTTTTGATTCGGAAGCTTACTATTCAACAGAATTATCTTCACTAATAACCATCTTCTGTATTCTATCCTCATCGCAGTCTACCATTTGATGAACTTATCGCTACCGCACGGTCGTTTAGACTTCATCATTGTCGTTGGAGGCGCTGACCGCCTAAATGCTTTTTCAAGTGAAGGAACAAGTGGTAGCTACTGGAATCCAGATCAGGGGTATACTAAGGATGATCATGTCATTCCCATCTATATGAGATCTCGGATTCTAAAAGCCACGAGTGGGCGAGTATTGTCATGCAGGAAACAATCCCCTTTCTCAGCATGTCACGTCTTTTGTTTTGGATTGTGGGACGCAATATAGTTAAGGTGTCACAGCATGTCTCGGAATTTATCGTGCCATCCCAAGGCAAAAGGTCCACACTTAAAATCCCTTGCCTGTCCCAATACACAGTGAATGTGACTTTGAGTGTTGAAATTGTTTGCTTGAGTTTCGTATTTTCGGATGATGTTGAATGCCTCCATTCTATGGGCCGTTATTTTGTTTCCGGTATCACATGAGCCACATATCATTAATCTACTGAAGAATTTCGGCAGCTTTCATGCCTTTTACTTACAGCATGTATTTCACAATTGACAGCATGTTCAATTATGTGAGGCACTTTAAATGCACACAAACAAACATAAATGCGGATGAATGCTTTCGTGCTGGCATCTGTGATTAACCAGTAGATGTAAATATTCACTGCGCATGCGTGGAATGGCAACAATAGAGCTGCAACTGCCATATTTATAAACGGTACTTAAAAAACACCTCTAGCATCTGAAGAAAAATAAGTTTTTCAAGGGTAATTCTATGAATTTGCGTTAAGTGAACAAGAACTGTTAGAACAGGAAGTTAAGCGAAAAAAGGCTTTTCACACACACATTGGAAATTAGTATAATATTACACCCTGATCAAAGATAGTCGTGCTCGTAAGTCTCAGTGAAAAAAAATTCCGATTAAGGACATGAAAAAGTAGTATTTCCTATAAACATTGTAATAAATTAAAGTGGAAAGTTAGATTAATCCCAACTGTGTGCAGTCAAATTAAGCATAACAGCCTATGAGTTCTCATCAAATTTTTTACTCTATGCTAAAAAGGATAATTTACTCTTCATTGTTATTTATCTCATCTTTTTGTCGTATTGAGAGGCATGTGCATTCACACACACATCATCACATTATCGTTATACGCAAAATTATTCTTAAATAAAGGTTTAATAAAACTGATTACATGAACACAATGTACTTTTGATAATCATTTTTGCAATACTAAAATTGGCTTATTTACTGTTATAAATTCCTTACTTTTAAATATTTTTGTTCTAAATCTAATCAGAAGCGAAGGTTTCGGAATCTTCATGACGAAAGCTGTTATTCCTTGTAAAGTATCATCCCCTAAAGTAGTTCCATCACACGCAGTACGATGTGTATCGTATGAAAAATTCCCCTCAGTTTCCAATTTTTGTATAAGATGTAATTCCTATACAACAATGTTCCAAAGGATGTTAGATCGCTAGCGGAATATGTGGCCATACGAATAAAATCTGTGGAAGTGTACAAAGTGTTCTCGCTTCATTTTACACCTACAAAATGTTTTCGTCGTTGCCAATACCGAAAAATGCCACTGTTCATTAAGTTCAAATAATGGTGGTCGTATTCTAGCAACTGATCACGGCGAACTTTGATGAGCAGTTCCTGATAATCAGTTCTTAACAATTATTTTTATTATTAAAGTGTAACATTATAAAATTTACAAAAATAACATAAGGCTCATATCCTGGTGAAATAGTTACATTGAGGCAGAAAACCGTACATTCCCTTCCCATTCTCCTGTCGTTCCCTAGCTTGTCGTGCATTATTTCTAAAAATCGGGACTTTTTTAAAACCCCGCGGGATGCGGGATAAATTGCTAAAAATCGGGATTGTCCCTCTAAAAGCGGGACGTCTGGTCACCTTACCGTAGACTTTGTTGTTCGCATTAGAGTAATTTCTTTTTTGTTTCACCTGATAAATGAACACAAGTGTAACAATAGAGCAACGAATTGTTGCGAAATTTTATATGAAACTTGGAAAAACCGCTACTGAAATTTATAATTATTGAAATAAGTCTAGGAATGAATTTTAATGCGTGCACGTGTTTTTGATTGTTTAAGTGTTTTCAAGATAGCCGAGAAGACGTTGAAGATTATTCAAGCCCAGGTCGCCCTTACACTTGAAAAACGGATGACAATATCGAAAAAAAATCGATCATCTGGTTCTATCCGATCGTCGGTTAAGCATTCGTGAGATTGCTGAGAATATAGGAATTGACAGAGAATTCGTAAGGCAAATTTTTCCATCAATATAATGTGTCGGCTCATTCCACATTGTCTGTCAAGAGGTTTCTAGCCAAGGACAGCATCCCAGTGTTAGACCATCCGCCTTATTCGCCGGATGTTGCCCCATGATACTTCTATCTGTTTTCTGAGGTGATATCTGCATTAAAATGAGCAAGATGAAACTGTGAAAAAGAACCCAAACGCGACCTATAGGGGCTAACAGAAGATTTCCAGCCCTGTATCGAACAATGGAAGATTCGCATGGAGCATTGTAGGGATAGAGGAGGGGTGTATATTGAAAATGATAATAAATAAATATGTAGGACATTAAAATAAAATGTTTTACAACGTCAGTATCGTTATTTAATAGCCACACCACTAATAAATCACACTTGGAGATATAGATCATACAAGCAAAGCATAATTTTTTTCAGCCAGGTAGCAAGGTTAAAAATCATTTTTTATTTCTTATTTTCATAAAAATGATTTCAAGAAATGCTTAAAATAGTGTTCAGTTTCATTTGTGCTAAAATTATAAAGTTTTAAAGTATATATCAATTTTAAATTTGTAATGAAAGTTTTTAATGTGAAAATGTAATTGAAACATATTATTTTTCCTTCAATGATCTGAACTTTTCATTTCCACTTATTAAATTCCAAATGACTTGTTGTAAAACTAAACAATTTCGTTATATATATTTTCAGAAAAATTGATGTCTCTGGAAAAATTGTAGTTTTTAAAACTGTTTTTTATAAATGTATAACTTTTTATTTAATATTTTACTTCACCTATTGAAAGCAAGTATCGTTAAATATTTATGTTATTTTAGCTTGATTTCTAATTATATTAATTTTTAAGATTGACTCTAGGCCTTTCTTTGAATATTGTCTCGAATTTTTAATAAATAACGGAGGTAGTAAAAGGAGAGGGAGAGAGAGAGAATAAATCAATGGCCATTACTTGAAACGTGAAAAAATAATTGCAAACGGCTGCACTTTAATAATAATAACCTTACCGGATCGAAGAAAACATTTTCTCGTCTTCCTGTTTTACTTATGATTCATCTTTTCCTGAATAAAATTTTCTTTAAAAGCTCAAATAGCGCATCTATTTTTATTGCCTCTGTATTTATGAAACATATTTGTGCGATCTTTATGACGTCCATTACATTTTCTAAATGTATTATTCAAAAGTTGCCATTTTCTGCATAATTTCAATTTTTTTTTTGTGTCATCAATTTACTATAAAAGTAAAATGGGAAACATTTAGGAAACAAAATTCTGATCATTTTGTTTCTCGCAATTTTTTGACGATACATTTTTCTACGACACTAGAATAATGACCCCCTTAATAATGCGTTACTTTGGAGTTTTATAGCTAACAGAGATTTGCGTGCGTTTTTATGTCTTTGATATGCATTAATATTGTATATGTACACAAAACAGGTTTGAATTTAAGAAGAGAATTTGGTATATAGCTATAAAACAAAGTGCAGTCTTTATCATAATGTATGCAAAAGAGTTTTAAAAAAGTTATCCAAGTACTTGAATTTATTAGAACGTTAAATATGATATTATAAGTTGAGTGTTCAACGCGAACATGATTTTTTTTAATCAGAGTTCGAAATGTGTTACTTATAATGATGCTGCGGCTTAACCTAGCGTAATTGTTTTAATCCTTCATCGACAATAAAACTAAAAAAAAAAAATTGAATTTCACTAAAAAGAAAAAACGAATGTTATATTACAAAATAGGGGAATAAAATACGATATACAAAATCAATCCTAAAAGGTTATAAGCAAAAACTTAATATTAATGAAAAAAACGAGCTTACAATATCACAATGAGAAAAATTATAATGCAGGAATTGTTCCTTAACTGCGTTAGTTGATCTGTCAATAAATAATATGCATTTATTCTCAAAATATGAAAAATTTGTAATCGCTACATTCATTTTGAATTAAGGGTAATTCAAAATGAATATAGCGATTACAAACGGCTATAGCTATTTAATGGAACAGAATTTATCGATAAGATTAGCACAAAATGTAGACGGAACTTCAGAATTTTGTATACATACGTAATAAATGTTCTATGTGATTTCCTTTGGTCGCACGGACAACATCTAGGTGGTAGTCCATTTCACGCTATACATTCTGAAGCATTTGTGCAGTCACCGACGCACGCTCATTACGAATGGGAAGCTCATACATTAAGGTACCACACATTCCCCTTTTCGGGGGACAGTCCCGAATTTTAACAATTTATCTTGCATCCCGCGAGGTTTTAAGGAAGTCCGGCACAACAAGCTAGGGAATGCGGGAGAACGGGAAGGGAATATACGGTTTTCTGCTTCCATGTAGCTATTTCACCAGGACATGTGCTTTATAATATTTTTGTGAATTTTATTCTGTTACATTTTAATAATAATAAAAAATGTTGAGAACTGATTATCAGGAACTGCTCATCAAAGTTCGCCTTGATTAGTTGCTAGAATACGACCACCATTGTTTGGACTTAATGAACAGTGGCATTTTTCGGCATTGAAAGCGACTAAAACATTTTGTTGCTGTAAAATGAAAAGAGAACACTTTGTACACTTCCACAGATATTATTCTTATGGCGACATGTTCCGCTAGCGATCTAACATCCTTTGGAACATTGTTGTATAGGAATTACATCTTATACAAAAATTGGAAACTGAGGGGAATTTTAAAGCGGAGAAGAGTCAAGGTGTAAGGAGTTTGTTGGTCGTCCACGAAGTAACGCCTTCGCATATTGTGTTTTGTAACTGAGTCTCCTACGATACACATCGTACTGCGATCTAGTTAAACAAGTGGGTCAACAAATCAGCTATTCAGATGATTTAGGTAAGTAATTTATTTAGGTACTAAATTTTTAATCAAGAAACACCTTCCCTCCTGGTCAATGGTGTCCCGCTTTACGAATGTTAAAATATGGTCACCTTAACATACATACCCAAAACTATTGGAAAATAATATCCACCAAACCAAAATAGGGAGAGCAGTTAGTTTGATCACACATTTATTTACAGTCTCTACGTGCCAATTACATATAAACAAATAATTATACTATTTACAAATTATACAAGGCTTCCAAATAGCCCATATTTTAATTTAATCCTCTTTTGCGGTCAGGAGAAATTACATCTAATACAAGAAAAAAACTCGTTTTACGAGGTTAAGATCCAAGAGCACTTTGAAAAATTACCCATGAACCCGTGCGCTCTCACTTACACGATACAAGGTGCCTCCTGACGGGATCCGAGTAATTTATTTCCAACAAAAACAATTGAAAGACTCAAAGTACGCATTTGTAAAGCGCTCGCGTCGGTGACTGCACAAATGCTTCAGAATGTATGGTGTGAATTGGACTACCACCAAGATGTTGTCCATGCGACCGAAGGAAATCACATAGAACATTTATTACGTATGTATACAAAATTTTGAATTTCCTTCTATATTCTGTGTTAATCTTATTGATAAATTCTTTTCCATTATATAGTTATAGCCGTTTGTAATTTCTATATTCATTTTGAATTACCCTGTACTTAAAAATATATTTTTCTAAAAAGTTTATATAAATAAATGATTTTCAATGTTTTCAATTAGTATTGTTATTAGAATCGCTTTCCACGGGGGGGGGGGGGGGGGAAAACGGTTCAACAAGAAGGATAAGGGAGAATAACGCTTTTTATTCACCAATATTCAGGACAAGACGAAACACAGGTAGAAAAACTTGTACAGATTAGCGACACAACAGGAACACGCACAACACTAGTACAGATCAGCAACACAATAGAAACTAAAACAACGCTGTAATAACAGTAAGATATATAGCATTTGCAATAGTGCTCAGCTCACCAGCTTACTAGTTCACACCGCGAACAAATCTCCAAAGTAATACTTTGCACTTCAAAGGGAAACTCCCCAGGCAGATTCTGACAGACCCGACAGCATCCTAGAAGATTCGCCAAGATTTCGCATCTCTGGTTGTTTGTAGCTATCCCAGCTAGATGTGACGTCACAAGGAATATTCAGGAAAATCCCAAATTTGTATCCTGATCGATATTTCGAGAAAACTCCGGCATTTCTTCTATCCGGCATTTCTCCAGCGACCTTCATTTTGTAGCCAAATTCTCCAAAATTGTTTTTAAGGTCGGGGGGCATTGCTTCTTTGCCCTCCAATAAAATTGTCTCGTTTCCTTTAAAAAGGTAGTTTTGAAAGGAACATCATAATAGGTTCGTAACAGTGCTCCTTTCTTCAAAGACTAACATCGCGATAGTCTTATTACATAAAACTATTATCAGTTTCCCTGTATGAAGTTAGCCAATCAGTGTAAACGACTTTTGGCTGGACGATCTTTGGAATATCTTTTCGTTACTCGATAGCAGTATAAGGTTCCTACCAGTTCCACTGCAACCTTGAACTCAGGCCTCTCCACCACTTCCAGTTCATTCATTAGTTGGAAAGTTTAATTCTCTCTCTGGAAAGTGCACGTGCACCTTCCCCGAACACGTCTTTAAATCTCTCATGTATTCATCTTGCAAGGAGGACGCATTACTCGTTCATCCAAAGAAAACATCACAGGGCAGTCGCAGCATTCGACTGAAATGTATCTCCATTGGAATCCATACACTTGGACATTAACATCGGCGAATTATCTGAGAGTGTGGGAAATAATGGGAAGGAATTCTGGAATTTCTTTCAATGACTTTGGAGACTTTGTGACTCATCTAGCAGTTTAAATTCCGAGTGAGAGTGAAGCAACATCGACTAAAAGCACATTCTTGATTTCATCACCAGTGCTTCTTGTTAAAAGGGCACTTTTAAAACAGCAGACCATGAGCAAATAGGACATCTGGAGTAATGGGTTTTCATAGTTTTTTCCATCGAAGAAGTCACGAAGCATTTTCCGGAGTCTGGGTACTCGAGTAGAACCACCACCCGATCTCACATCATGGATACTGCTGTTATCGAGTTCAGCATCATTCAAAACATGTCCAACAGGTTTCATATTGATGATTCTTAAAACATTCAGTCCAGCTGTCTTCCAAGCATATTTAGTGACTTGTCCCCGATAATCATTGAAGTAAGTTCCATGTTTGACAACTCTGAGTGGCCTTAAGATCTCCTTGAGGTTTTGTATCCTCTACTCCCTCGATCTTCATGCAGATTTCGTACTTTAGTTCCTCAATCAATCCTTACTCACATTTGATTCACTTCTTTACTCCACCCATTGTTGCTCTAGTCCAGGGATGAGCTGTTGCTTTAGCTGGGGGTCACTTTGTGGAACCAGTGGCTAGTGGAGCGCAGCATCTTTTGCAACGATTGTAATGATTTCAGAGCTTTGCATTTTAGAAAAGGCAAGAATTGTACCATAAAATTCAATGAATGTAAATTAAATAAAATAGTGGCAGCATCATTCAATTTATTTTTATGCTTATTTCATATCTATATCTGCAAGCATATTTAATTTTAGAATCAGTTTAATGAGAGAAATGTACGAAAAACTAGCTCACTAAATCCTTTCTGACAGGAGGTCAGAGTCCATCCGGGCACAGCCGTCCAGAACACTTTGTCCTTACCGTCCTGCTGTGTGGGGTCTTGCTTTGTATTGGCGAAGGAGAGTTATGCAGACAGCAACAGGAAGTCTTTTGAACCTCTATGGTACTTAAATTGTCTTCAAAAGTAAATATTTGTTCGACCGGTGGTGCTTTCGACGGTACATCGAGGGGTATTTTTTCATCCCCCTGACGGGTGAGACAGTGATTATGAGGGCCGGTGGCGCTTCGAAACCTCAACCACAGGGTCCGAAGAAAAGTTGTCCAGTCGCTTTTTGCTGTGTTTTTTATCAACAGACCAAAAGGGGATCCCCCATTGGGTTAGTAATTAAAATGTTTTAATACCTGGCGTTGTTGTTGATGAGAGCCACCTCATACTCTCCTCCAGCATCATCGTAATGATAGGAAATTGAACATTCTGAACGATATATTGAGAGAGAAAGTAACTTTTCCAGCCATTACTGAAAAAGATATGCATTCCCTACTGATGTATTGAGTTTCATTTTTGGACAATTTTCATTCGATGTCATCGACTATCTTTGTTTGACACTTGCGTTATAGTCGGTATATCACTAGTTGAGGTATATGTGCACTTGACTTAGTTAGATACATAGAAGCAAGTCTTGCGTCAGAGGCATATACAGCCAGTAGTTGTATGCAGTGCTGCCATTTAGTGTTCAAATCCTGCTTGGCTGCTTCGACAAGGCGGTGTTTTCCACCCCGTGGCGGGTAAGTAGATTGACTTAGTGTGTCGGCGGCGTTGTGAACGCTCGACCATTACGTCCGCAGAAACGTTGTCCCGTTGCTTTTTGCAGTGAAACTAAACTAAACAAAGCAGTATCAACTAAACAAAAAAAAAAAAAAAAAAGGATTCCCCCATCGGGCCAGTTAAGCGTTGTTTAAAAAAAGTTTGTCCTCATTTTTTTTTTTTATCTTTAATGTAACTTTCAAAGTCAACCACAACAAAAAAGGAAGGTAAATGATTTATTTTTTCTTGATTTTTGGAATGTGACCTTTTAAAAAGTATTCAGAACATTACAAAAATAAAGAATGAAAAGCATCACGAATACGTGTATTTGAGACCTGCGGAAATTTTAATCGTTAGAAAATGTTTCACGATCTAAAATTACTTCGACTATTCTAGTTTTTCGTATTAGCAATAGGATTATTGGCTTTCATCTACACAGCAAAGGGGTCCATGCAATAGAAAAGGTTAGAGACCACTGTCTTATCGGCAGTTCCCCCCTTTTCCACATTAAATGAATTACTTAATGATAAATAATTTAATTCAAGTATTCCATTCTAGTCTTTTATGAATATAATTAGTAATGATGTTTCATTACCAAATTAACATTGCAAGAATGGCCTTTTTTTTTTATTCGAATAATGGTGCATGTCTGTTATATCAACCACGTATATGTTTTCTAAGATAATGAAATAATAATAATAATAAAAAAAAAAACGCAATATAAAACACACAAATGCAACATCCACTCATACAAAACAGGAAAGGAATACAATTATGATATTTTGTTTCTGAACTTGAGCTATGTTTACAAGTAAAGAAATCATTAAACGTTGATTGAACTTTCTTTTCTCATTAAAATTTATGAGATATAAATTGCTATCATTAAGTTTACTACGTTTTCTGTTAAGCAATTTTTTTGGTCTAACAATAAAGGAAACTATTAGGACTTTTCATTTACATTTCAATTTTAATGTTTAAATAAATATAATTTTATAACGCCTGAACAAAGCGAAAAATGTTGTTTTCCGTATTATTCCTTTTCATTTGAGCTTTTGAGAATGAAAAGTGTTCTGAAATATCTTCCAATACTCTAACTATTCTTTATGTGGCTTTTAAAAGAAAGAAATATCATGATTCAAAAATTAGGAATCAACAGAAGACATTTATTACAGCTTTTAATGAAATTAATTTAATGTCGCTGTTTTCCCAATGCAAAAATCTAAATTAAAATTCGAAATTCACATGAATAAGAATGGATGACAAATAAAATCCACGATGCATTTCTTGAAAGAAAGAAATAGCTCTAATATAAATAATTGAAAAATTAGCCACTTCTCTCGTCGGCTTTAAAATTTTCCTAATAATACAATCAAATGCAATCACCGTACGAAATATGAATAGAATTTAAATCTTTCATTCCAAGCTTATACTGAGCTAATTAACTTTAAAACTTTAAGAACGAGAATAGAGTTTCATTGCCATTCATATTTGCATTGCCATACATGTTTACAAAATTGCATAACAAATAATATTATTCAATTAAATTTTCTGAACTGAAGACAATATTTTTATAGATACAATTTGATTAGGTTTATGAAAAAGACAGACGATTGTTACAAAGTATCTAAAATCAAAATATTACTTAAACATAATACAGATGTATTATACAAACATGAATGATGTCAAGTAATTCTGAGAATATAAATGCCAAAATTTTTTTCCGACTTTAAGATAAAAATGTTAATACTACAACACTGATAAACACGAATCGTTGAATTTATAGATTGAAATAAAAATTTAATTGCATAAATAATAACTAACTTCAATCTGATCTTAATAAAATTTGCACACATATTTAGCAAGTATATATGTTCCTCTCCTTTGTTTTTTCTATTAAAAATAAATTTTGGATATAGAAAAGTACTTAAGAACTGAAACACTGTTATTTGTAATTTTCATTTCCCAAGTTTGCTTAAGAGTTTTTTAAAATTTCATGACCATAACATTATTCCTGTGAAATTTATATATAATTACCTTCCCTTAAGCTATGTTATTGAAACATAATAAAATACATTAAAGGAATGAAATAAAATAGAGATTTTTGCTCGTCTACTTCTGCCATTTTTAGCAATCGAAAGGTCTATCGTTTTCGATAGGCTATATATTGGCATACCAGATCACTTTTCAATTTTTTAATACATAAATTAGATTTTTTATAACCATATCCTGTTTCCTGACTTTACGGTTCTTTCCGTTGGCTCAATGTTAAATTTTCTACATTCTTTTATATTCAGTTTAATAATTTGCCGCTTCCGTTTCCTTTCGAGTATATTGTACATTTAGCTTCAAATGTATTCAGTTTAATAATCAACTGTTTCCTTTTATTTTAGTTGCTTTTAGCTTAAAATATATTCAGTTTAATAATTTATCATTTGCTTTAATTTTAATTACATATAACTTACTAGTATATTCAATTATATGTAATTTTAATTACATTTAGCTTGAAATACATCCTATAACAAAAAAAAAAAAAAAAAAAAAAAAAACGACGCACCAAGAAGGAGTTGTCCGATGGAGACAAAAGAAAATGGCGGATAGGAAAATTAATTATGTGCAGAATAGAAAAAGATTAAAATTTCAGAAAAATTGAATGCTTTATGTCAGAGTTATATAGTTACAAAGTATAGAGTAATAAAGCTCCCTGGTGATCCCCTGCGGTATTTCTCGCCAAATTTGCTCCAATTGTCGGGCTAGGTCATCACCATTCCATGGAAGATGCAGTCGCCTTCCCATCATATCCCAGACATGCTCGATTGGAGAGAGATCTGGCTGGCCTAGGGAGTGTTTGACAAGCTGTAATGCAGTTCATATGTAGTCTGGCATTATCTTGTTGAAAAATAAGACCTGGGTATTACAAAAGGAACGGTAACAAAACAGATCTCAGAATGTCGTCGACGTACTGCTGTTCTGTAAGTATGCCTCTAATGACGACCAAAGGGGTCCGACTATCAAGGAAATGGCACCTCAAAGCATAACTACTGGTCGAGGGTCTGTGTGGCATGCAATAGTGAAATCAGGATTGCCACGCTACCCTGGGCATCTTTAGACACGTCTTCGATGATCGGCAGGACAAAGTTGGAAGCGGGATTCATCACTAAACACTAAACGTCCTCAGTCAACATCATTCCAACCGGATCGAGCCAAGTACCATTGTAATCTGGCGCAACAGTGTGCAGGCGTGAGTGGCAGGTGGCGCAGCGGTCGTTATGAGCGTAGCTTTCGCTGTATTACATTTACTTGTGTATTTTTTTTTAATTCTTGATTTTTGTCGTTCGTTTAAAGTTTAAACGAACGACAAAAATCAAGAATTAACTTTAAACTATGCCTCGCACAAAATCGTTTGGGAAACGTAGATGCTATTTCATACCAAAACAAAAAGATGAAGAAATTTTGGGTGCCAAAACTAATAATGCCTCTACTTCGAAAAAGAAAATTGAAAGTGCTGCAATAACTGTAAGCGATGCTGATTTCGATGATAGCAGTATCGTGAATATTATTATTCAGATGAATATTATTTCTCAATTATTAAAGAATATAGCTAAATTCAAATTCTGTAATTAATTAGATTCACTTGTCATTAGTGAAGATTCTGGATCTCGCAGAAGATTATGTGTGAATTTAGTTTTACAGTGCATTTACTGTGGGCAAGCTACTAGCGCAATGTCATCTGATATGACAAATGGATTTGATGACATTGATATTAGATTGGCCTATGGTATGCGCTGTATAGGAAAAGGTAACAGTGCAGCGAAGACATTTTGTGCGGTTATGAATTTACCACCACCTCCTGCAAAATTTGAACGTTATAATGATATACTCTTACGTAGCCTGATAAAGTGAGTAGGGAATCAATGAGAAATGCTGTAGAAGATACTGTAAAGAATAATAACAGCACAGGGATATCACAGCAGCTTTTGATGGTAGTTGGCAGAAGCGTGGCCACACATCCTTGAATGGAGTCGTATCTGCTACATGTCTAGAGACTGGAAAAGTCTTGGATTTCGAATGCCTTAGAAAATACTGCTTCAAATGTAAAAATAGAAATAATAAAGACCACACGTGCGAGAAAAAATTTGAAGGTTTCAGTGGGGGAATGGAATCGGACGGTATTTTAAAAATATTTCAACGTTCTGAAAGATTGAATAATGTTAGGTATGTGAATTACCTTGGAGATGGTGATTCTAAAGCCTTCAACACAATATCGGAAGCAAAAGTTTACGGAGATGATGTAGAGGTAAAAAAATTGGAATGCATTGGACACGTGCAGAAACGAATGGGTGGTAGATTGCGAGCTTTGAGAAGTACTATGAAATCTCGTAAGCTTTCTGATGGCAAAAGTATCACTGGCAGCGGAAGGCTTACAGATAATGAAATTCTTCTTTTACAAAGATATTATGGTTTGTCTATTCGTCGAAACATAAGACGTCCCATATCTGATATGGTAAAAGCTGCATGGTCAGTTTATTTCCATAAACTATCTACGGATGCTAACCCACAGCATGGATTATGCCCGTCTAGTTCAGATACATGGTGTGGGTATAATAAAGCTTTATTGTTGGGAAAGACTTATTTACATAAACATTCACTTCCTGAATCAGTGCTTCTTGCCATAAAGCCTATATTCAAATCTTTAAGTGATAAGAAGTTGTTAGAGAAATGTATTCATGGTAAAACTCAAAACCCTAATGAAAGTTTCAACCATTGTATATGGGAACGTTTACCCAAAACAACCTTTATGAGCATAACAACAATTAAAATAGGTGTAATGGATGCGGTTATATCCTTCAATGATGGTGCTCAAAGTAGGTTGAAGGTATTAGCAGAAATGGGAGTAAAGCCTGGCTATTATATAAGAAAGGCATTACGAAACATTGACAATAAAAGAGTTTGCGAAGCAGAAATAATAATTCAGAAAGCTTCTAAAGAAGCTAGAATTAAAAACAAAATTCGAAAGCAAAAGCAAAATAATTTGGAGCAATCTATTCAGTTAGATTATAGTGCTGGATTATTTTAGAAATTGCAGACAATGTAATTATTCGTGTTTCCTCGAAATCAGTTTTTATGGAAGTACGATAAGATTCAGGTACACTTTTCTTCAAATATATTTATGTTGTATGTATTATAAAATATAAATCTCTCTTGTGGAAGTAATATAAGTTAAAATATTGATAGGTACATGTGAAAAACATTTGTATTTTGTGTGGAAGATTATGTGAATTGTCGATGACATAAATATGAAGTAAACATAGTTATTCAAATTGCTTCTAAATAAACTAGAATTTAAAATTCCAAAACAATTAATTGATAAAATGATGTAGAAGCCAATTATACATAACAGAGGGCTGGATTGCATTAAAAAAATAATATATTATAAATTATAGTGAAAAATATCTTTATTTGAGTTTTTCTCAAAATGTGTTTTTTTAGGATTCTGGTACACTTTTCTCAAATTCTACTTTATCTATAAAGCTCAAAATTTGCACATTATGAAATGAATCTATTTTCTACAGGGTGAACTTAATGTTTTTGTAATAAATGCTACCAAATTTTAGATATAGCAAAATATTTGTGTAAAAATTGTAGCAAATTTGAATCATAAATTTTAAAAAAATTTAAATTTTACTAAATTTAATTTTTGAAATTTTCAGGAAGTTCAGTATATAGAATGAAATGTTTTTTAGTACTCTACAAATTTTTAAAGCTGTAAATGCAGTAGAATTTATGTAAGATGTACCTAAAGGCAAGTACATAACTTAATATTGTAAACAGGGCTATTGTTTATTATTTGCTCATATATAATTATTTAAGCTTGTAAATATATTTTTCTTTATATACACAGGTACATAAATATATAGATATTCCATTGTAAAAATTTGATTTCAATAGCTTTTAATTTAGAAAAGTTAGGATCCTTTAAACATAGCTTAAAATCAGCTCCTTTTTTCTTGTCGAAGGTGTCTCAGTTACCTTAATTAATTAGTTCATTTTAATATTTCATTGTTAACTTAATTTTAAAAAGTAGCACCTTGGTTGGCGAAATCTGTTCTTTGCAAAACTTTGTACGGAACATTTTTTTTTTTTTTTTTTTTTTTTTTTT
>BMAW01044169.1:236039-286495 GCA_019974015.1 Nephila pilipes
AACGAGAATAGAGTTTCATTGCCATTCATATTTGCATTGCCATACATGTTTACAAAATTGCATAACAAATAATATTATTCAATTAAATTTTCTGAACTGAAGACAATATTTTTATAGATACAATTTGATTAGGTTTATGAAAAAGACAGACGATTGTTACAAAGTATCTAAAATCAAAATATTACTTAAACATAATACAGATGTATTATACAAACATGAATGATGTCAAGTAATTCTGAGAATATAAATGCCAAAAAATTTTTCCGACTTTAAGATAAAAATGTTAATACTACAACACTGATAAACACGAATCGTTGAATTTTTTGATTGAAATAAAAATTTAATTGCATAAATAATAACTAACTTCTATCTGATCTTAATAAAATTTGCACATATATTTAGCAAGTATAAATGATCCACTCCTTTGTTTTTTCTATTAAAAATAAATTTTGGATATAGAAAAATACTTAAGAACTGAAACACTGTTATTTGTAATTTTCATTTCCCAAGTTTACTTAAGAGTTTCCTAAAATTTAATGACCATAACATTATTCTTGTGAAATTTATATCTAATTACCTTCCCTTTAGCTATGTTATTGAAACATAATAAAATACATACGAAAGGAATGAAATAAAATAGCGATTTTTGCTCGTCTACTTCTGCCATTTTTAGCAATCGAAAGGCCTATCGATTTCGACAGGTTATATATTAGCGTACCAGATCACTTTTAAATTTTTAATACATAAATTAGATTTTTTATAACCGAGTTCTGTTTCCTGATTTTACGGTTCTTTCCATTGGCTTAATGTTAAATTTTCCTACATTTTTTTATATTCAGTTTAATAATTTGCCGTTTCCGTTTCCTTTTAAGTACATTGTACATTTAGCTTCAAATATATTCAGTTTAATAATCAACCGTTTCCTTTTATTTTAGTTGCTTTTAGCTTAAAATATATTCAGTTTAATAATTTATCATTTGCTTTAATTTTAATTACATACAGTTTACTAGTATACTCAATTATATGTAATTTTAATTATATTTAGCTTGAAATACATCCTATAACAAAAAAAAAAAAAAAAAAAAAAAACGACGCACCAAGGAGGAGTTGTCCAATGAAGACAAAAGAAAATGGCGGATAGGAAAATTAATTATGTGCAGAATAGAAAATGATTAAAATTTCAGAAAAATTGAATGATTTATTTCAGAGTTACATAGTTACAAAGTAACGAGCTCCATAAGATGTTGACCCACCTCTAGCCTGGATGCAAGCTGCCACATGACGTGGCATAGAATGATAAAGATCCCTGATGGTCTCCTGCGGTATTTCTTGTCGAATTGGCTCCAATTGTCGGTCATCACCATTCCCTGGTAGATGCAGTCTCCTTCCCATCCTATCCCAGACATACTCAATTGGAGAGAGATCTGGCTGGCCAAGGAAGTGTTTGACAAACTGTAAGACAGTTCACAGCAACACATGTGGTCTGGCCTTATCTTGCGTAAAAATAACGCCAGGGTACCGCCAGGGTAATATATCACTTCAATTTCAGTTACATGAAGCTTATTTTATTCCATTCAATATTAATTAATTAGTCCATTTTAATATTTCATTGATAACTTAATATAAAAAAGTAGCACCTTGGGTGGTGAAATCTGTTCTTTGCAAAACTTTGTACAGAACATTTTTTTTAAAGTTTTTTTTTTTTTTTGTCGATTGCATTTGGTTTCCGTTTTATTGATACGTCTCGGAGTTTTTGAGGTCTTAAAACTTTTTTTTTTTTAAAAAAAAACTTTCTAAATTCAAAGGAAAAATGCAATAATGTAAAACACATTCCTTATTTCCCCCTTTTCCATTTTTATGTATACTTCATTGTATTGTCCGCACAACCAGTCTTAAATATTCTATTTTTATATTCAAACAAATAAAACACTTCATATACTCGTATGAGAAAGAAGAAATTCCACAGGAATTAAAAACACTACGTTCATGAACTCAAGATGTATGGTAGACTGAAATCTTAAGAACTAAAAGGATTTGGAAAGTATCAGTAACATAACAAAGTGAATACGTGAGTTTTTCGATGTGAATAGTTACTTATTTTGACATAAATACATCTAATATGCAGCCATGCCTTTCATATGCATCAGGTTTTCAAAAAGTCGATAAATGAATCTAGTTAACATGTGCTCTATGTCATCCAGAATTGCAATCTGGAATATTTCAGAAGAGCCTTTAACGTCGAAGTTTGATAATTACGGTTTCCAAATCGCAAAAAAAAAAAAAAAAAAAAAAAAAATGTTTTTAGCATCTTTACATTATCTTAGTGAATTACTTTAGAGTAAGGGTTGATACCCATAAAACTGTTTATGCCGAAGACTAACTAACCTAGCGATGAAAAAAAGAATTGCAGGATTTTAGTTAGTACTTAACCTGTTAGCAGATTTTACGTCATTTAGAAACCAACAATTATGAATGTGAAAAGGGGGAAAAAAACATATAAAGATATATGTGAAAAGGATGTGAAAGTATGTCCGCTAAGAAATAATGTTTCTGTTGAGAATTATTGGGCAAAAAGAGAAAAATCCAGAAAAGAAAAAGATAAAGAAAATCATTTGGTGATGAAATATCTTAACGTTTTCAAAACAGTTAACATTGAAAGCAAAAGACAAAATTATATCAATATAAAAATAAAATTATAATAATTATATAATCAAACGACGATTATTCAATCGTCACGATAGGTAGAGCTGCTAGCGCATCACCGAAACAAAAACAAATATGTAACGAGAATGAGTTGTCAATGAGAAGAAAATATATGTCTGGACAAAATAACGTCTATGATGTGGGCCAGGCTGAAATACTTCTTTGAACCCGAAACTAGAGTCAAATGAAGCTTTGTATCCCCCAACTTGTGCTGTTTATGTGTTCGAGAAATTATTCGATTATTAGAATTTTTATTCTGCAAAAGAGACGGAACAACATAACAAATACGCTATTTAAATGGTAAATTCAATATGTTATTTTTACGCATATCTGTTAAGCCGAAATATTTAAACAAATTTAATCTGACAAAAGCATTTCGACGTAATACTTGCACTTTTTTATTTGACTTAAAAATAAACAAATATCCCTCATTCTTATAATGGCATTTACAGGATTCAATTGATTCTTGAACGCATGCTGTCAAGAATTAACTGCAATCGCCGAATTCATGGATTGATTAGAATTAATTATGTACATTTGTTATTATTATAATGATTGTAACAGTTCAATGCGTGGCAGAGACGTTCCCCCCCTTTCTTTCTCCTTTTTGGATCACCAATGAAAGCACAGTTTTCAATGGTGACTAATGAAAAATTAATTTATAAAATAGCAGAAAAATTAATTTTGTAAATAATCATATTTGTGATAGTGAGAATTCTGTATGCGGTTCCCAGGGGTTTTGTTCTGTTCAATCTCAGTGACAATAATTTCGCTCTCCACTCAGAACAAACTTCTTTTCTCATTCACCGGGTGGCCCTCTAGTGGCATCTGCAGTTTCTATTCTCCTTAATACTGTCTAGTGTCTCTTGAAATTTTGCAACGTTAGAAACTAGTTGAATGCAAGACCTTACTTACCGTACCTTCGCCCCATTCCTTAATGCTGGAGTTGAAATACATAACAGCTATGTAAACACCAAACATCATCAACAGCAACACGGATTCCAAGCTAGAAAGAAAAACACCCTATTTTATTTTTAAATTAGAATCGATTTGCTTGAAAACTACTTAAAGTTTTCAGAGAGAGCTCGAAGGAAAAAGTTTTCAATTATTTTTTACGGAAACAAGAAGGCAAGACGTTGTAGAAGAATTGTTTAGGAATGGTTACTCCAGTTAAATGAATATGAATATAGAAGTAAATTTGAATAATGAAATAAAAAATTAAAGTAGTAAACAATGCAGGATCGTAAACTTCATCATGTATCAAGAATTAATCGGTTAAAAAAAAGCGATTTGTATTTATACCAGATTCTGCAAAAATTATATGAATGAATTCATGCAAAATATAAGGAAAAAAATTAAGAGAATGAGTTTACACTTGAAAATTGAACTTTATGCAAAAAAATTTCATTAAAACATTCTTGTCGAAGATGTATCCTATAAAGAGATATACGCATGAATGCTTACGTAAAATGCAGAATTCCATGAAAAAGTGATTTCTTAAAATTCAATCAAGAGGAAAATCTTGTAAAAGAAGTTTTCCTAAAACAGCAATATCAAAATAATTCTTATTTGCTCCTCTTATATTTTTTACTTACTTTTAAATATTTTGCGCAACTTACTCAAGCTCATTTTAAATATTTTTAACACGCACAGTAACTATAAACATATAAAATGTTTTTTCTGCACTAAGTTTTTAAACGGGCCTTTTTTTAAGGCCCGCTTAAACATTGCCCATACGCCTATGATTTTGAACCACAGTCAGATGACTAA
Organism: Nephila pilipes; assembly: GCA_019974015.1. Taxonomy (NCBI): domain Eukaryota; kingdom Metazoa; phylum Arthropoda; class Arachnida; order Araneae; family Nephilidae; genus Nephila; species Nephila pilipes. Next base: position 240,513 of record BMAW01044169.1, read on the forward strand.
GATATCACTTGAGCTGGCACTTTATTCCCCACTCACTTAAAATACCAATGTGAAAACATTAGAACCATCGCATATTTTATGGACAATCATCAAATAATGAAACACCTTAAAATTTCAACAATTCTCCTCACAGTTAGATAAAAATGGAATGAATGTTAGAGGTTCAAAGGGAACGAAATTATTGTGTTAATGTTTTATAACAGATTAACTTAATTAGCATAAACACGTTGTTAATGAACTTTCAAAAGAATTTTTCCTTTATGGATGCAATATTTTTCACGTATTTGATTTCGCCTCTTAAGGCTCCCGTCTATTGGCCATTTTGATTTCAAAGACGTAATGTTAATCCTATCGAATTTCGACAACCGGTCTCAAATCTTTATTATTTATCAATTTGAATGCAATAAAGTGCATCTGAAACAGCAAGAAATAATGAAGGCTTCTGCTAAATTACTTTTTTCCTCCGATTTTTAAATATATTTTAAAATATTTTTTAAAGACTGGAAAACTCGTAAACGAATCATTAAAATAGTAAAATACTTTAAAAAGTCGGTGGAAAAATTTAATTATTTAAGAACCTTTATTATTATTTTTTTTTATCTTTCGGGTGCCCTTTATAGCATTCAAATAGATAAAATAGTAAAGATATGAGTACGGTAGTCGAAATCCCACAGGACTAACATTACATCCACGAAATCAAAATGGCCATATATGCGAAAAAGCATCATTTTTCAAACCAATATAACCAATTGAATAAAGTAGAAACTTGCTACATTTGTCATATAATATCCGTATATATTTACTGTAATTTTAAAGAAATCTTAAAAAAATTATAAAGAGGTAAATGGGACCTTCTTTTCAAAATTACGAAAATCAATGTTTCACTACCTGCGGGAAGTACAACATTGATCAAAATTTACAAAAGTAATGTTATTTAGTAGAAAAATGCTCAGTTTTGAAGTTATACATACATTTAAAATTTTTTATTCCAATTAAAATTCATAAAAAACTTCAGCTAATAATTTGTCTAAAAATTGATACATAAGCCATAAAGAAATTTATTTTCATCTTGTGTATGAAATTTCAAACTAACACGTTTAATAGTTTCTGAGAAATCCAGCGCGTAAATTAAAATTTTCGTTTTAAGAAAAATGAAGTTAAAAATTGAAAAATAGCAACAAAACTATTTAAATAAAATTTAGCTTTTTTCTCAATAGCTCTGAAAGTTTTTGTTTGTATCGTTAAACTTTTGCATCAAAATGACGAGAAAAAAGATGGGACTAACACAAGACCGGCCATCTGGGGGGGGGGGATTATATGCACTGGGCCCTCGCAACTGAGGGAACCCAAACATGATCACGAATTGAAATAATGTACTCTTGCACATGAAAACATGACAATAATCCTATCATTGTCGGTGTGACGTAAAGTTCATTTTATCGTGAACGTTATTAAAGAAGATCTATGAATTTCGACAATCTTCAAATTATTATGTGAATGGTTAATTTTTTTTTAGAGATTCCGGGAACTCCCGAGTATATCCCCACCTAAACCAAACTTTTTAGTCAAGCATGTGTGCATAACTCTTAAATGATCTTGCTACATTAAGCATCGAAAAACAAATTGCAAAAAATTGTAATTTTTATAAAGTAATTAATGTACTTGCAAAACAAAATCCCTCATTAAATAAATATACATTAATAATAAATGTTCGTATTTGTAAATTTTGGGTCCAAAATTGTTTTTTGCAAAAAAAACATTTTGGTCCCCAAATTGTTTTTTGCACCCGGGCCAAACTCTGGCCTAACATATATTTTTTTCAAAAAAAATTGAAAATTTTGAATTAAAATTAATCAGAATTTCAAAGTTTTGTACATTTCTTCTGGTGACTTTATATGTTGCAGAGGCTTACAAAAGGATCCATTAATATTAATTGAGTGCTTCAAATATTTGAGGATAAAAAATGCAATTACTTTTCAAACCTTTTTGCCACAAACGATGAATATTTTTTTCCTGTGCTAAGACATAAATTATTGAAAAAATAATGCTGTTATTTAAAACACGAATTATTAAATGCAGTTATGAAAAAATGTTTTGTAACATACCTAGCTTTTTACATTTTTGGATTTCTAGTAATATATTCCTTTTTTAAATCAAAAATTTTATTTAATTTTCTCATATAGCTCGGGAAATATTCCATTTTGAAACTGTGATTAGACATCGCGGAGAATTACGGAGTCGAAAAAAAGTTTATAATCAAACATCACAAGGTTAAGAAAATGTAAAGAAACAGAGAAAACAGTACGAATTCTTTTGCGTGGAATAAATACAGTCCCTTTTTACAGATTTTCCGGAACATTTCCGGGTCTAAAGATCAGATGAGAATTAAATTTTGATTATAAGTTATTGAGTTCCCTTAGAACAATCGTGGCTGCTGTACCCTAGTGATCCTAGTCGTGGATTTTAGAGGGGGTGATCCTTACTTTGAATCAGGGGTTCGATCCCTGTTGCCTTTATAGAACCGCCTTGTAGTGAGGCTGATGCACTGTTCGAGGTTCCTTGCGAAATTAATAAACAATCTCTCGTTCACTCCCATCCTTTGAATAATTAATAATACCAATTTTATCAAAGATGAGTATTATGAAAGTTGTTAAGAGTCTTCCACTTTTTCTGGCGACTGTACTAAATTCCCCTTTTCGTCATTCGATGGTCTTTAGATTTACGAGATCTGAAACTGTTGTTCATTGGTGAGTTGCTTTTCTACAACCACTGTACCAAAGTCCTATCAAATACTTTCTTATTAATATTTTCAGCAACTTGTTAACACCAAGATCTGCCGAACCCAACTATTACGGCTATTAGTTTATAATTACCTTTATGAAGTCTACGTTTGAGTTAGAGCCTCTCTAATCTTATGCAATTACACCAAAACCCGAAACCTTTGAAAATGAGATATTTTTAATGTGAGCCATCACCCATAACACTACGTAAGAGCTTAGTTGAATATTAGGAGGCTGGATTCCGCAATTTTCAATAGCTTGCTAATTTATTTACTTACTAAGCTACAGTATAATCCTTATCTGAGTAAGAGAATATAAAGTAGTATTTAATTTTAAAAACTATAATTTAAAGTAGTATATATACGTTTTACTTGAAGATTATCATTACATGTATAAATCCAAAATGAAAAAAATATTATACAATAATCCCTCCATTTATGCAAGCAGGTACCATTAAAAAAAGAAGAATGTAAATGGAATCATGATAATGTGTTTAAAATGAGGAATCGTTCCACATTCTCACTTGTGCATTCTCTTCCTGAGAGAGAAATATTTTAACTAGAGTATTTAAAAATATTTGATGACATTCTAAACATACTTTTTATAATACTAATATTTATTTCCAAACTTACGTGAACGTTGTAGTACGTGAATACTCAAAGACTTCCTGTCTTTGAGTATTCACGTACTACATCGCGGTGCCTTTGGGCTCTGATAGCCCCTTAGAATTGAATTGAATATACGTTATGATGAGATTTTTTTTAACTAACAATGTTTTCAAAAAATAATTACCTAGTAACAACATTGTCTTGAATTATACAGATGAGAGTCGTGACAGAAAATATGTAGACCAAAGAATCTCTAGAAATAGGGTACCAGTCCACTGATGATTCCTGCAATAAGTAGAAAAAGGGAAATGAAAAACCATTTTTTAACTGAAGCAAATTTAATAAAGTTATCACATTAATCTTCATTATCACATTCACATTTAAAGTTTCCTTATAATGTTAACTATATATATACTGCGTACCGAAACCGGATTATTTCTTCTGGTAAAGTACAGGAAAAATAGCATTAATTATCATACATATTATTGTTAGAATTTAATAATATGTCTTAACCCAAGAGCAACCACATACTTACTTTAGACTCCCGTTTTACACCAGAAAAAAAATGCTATAATCTTATGGAATTTTTACTTATTTATCGGATAATTTATACACTGAATGTAAATTGTATTGAAGATTTTCCTAAAATTAAGAGCCAATGCCGTATTTGAATTCGTTATGTATAAGTAATATGATAAGGGTCGTTTAGTAAGTCCTTAGAAATTCCAAGAGATGGTGCTCGTAGCATCGAAATTGGTTTGTTTTTAGTAAGCATCATGACTCACTAGACAACTGTCGAAGCCTCAGTTTCTCGTATTCCTGATCATGACACCTTCTGCACCTCAGAAATTCACCATCATAACTCTTTCGGCCGAAGAGACCATTTTCACCTGTTTTGGAAAAGATTCAGCAGAAGCAACCCAATGTTTTGATTTTTGCTTGATATCCGGTGCATAATGATGAATCCAGGTCTCACCGACCATGACAACTCGAGGAGTCATCAATTAAATTTTGATTCGGAAAATGACTACCAAATCAAAAACTACTTCGAATCAATGTAAAATTTTGTTTCGGCTCTGTTTAAAAGATGGCAGCACCCAGTTGTAACAACAATTTATTTTGATGATGCCATCTGTCATGAAATACAAATACTTTTTGAACCACCCTCATATCACACTGTTTTTCTCATTAACATAGCGCTACATGAAGTGCGTTGTAATCTCAAATCCTTCTATATGACATATCACGGCATCTAAAAATGGTACCTCATTCAGTAAGCGATGACACTTCGCCTCGCGATAGCTAGTAACAAAACAAAAAGAATTGAACAACTATTCATCAATGGCTGTAAAACAAAAATAAAAATAATTCGCGTTCCTTAGCGAACTGTGGATGTGAGAGAGGGGTACCAGATCAAGTATCGAGTCGTCATCTAACCGTGGTGCAAAATTACTAAGCATGTTGACTGAGTCAGAAGTAAGACGGAAGTATTCAACAAACAATACTTCAGAAATTCTCAATTTTCAATTACGATTTGTTTTTTTACCTGGTATTTATAACCTATTGAATTAGATGCAGTAAATATCACGATTCTTTTGTTTGCGTTTGCTCTGTGATGTATGAAAAACATTGTTCTGAAAATGTAGGATAATTTTTTAACGTAGATAATCAGTAATCAGTCGAGACAGAAGACCTCGTAATTACGCGTCAACATTACCGCAAAACAGAACTCTGAACTGTGGAATTAATACTTCTTTTCAAATTGCAGCTACAGAAACAGTTATAAAATTGCAAACGATTTTAATCACACAATTATAATGTACTGAATAACCAAACTATTTTTTTTTTAAAAAGACAGTAATTAAAAAATTGTTTGGAATTTCCCAAGCTGATTGTTAATGTTTTTTAACGTCGCACTGAGGAGTAACTCGAGACCTGTTGGCGACGGACCTCGTAATTTTCAGCCTCAGTCAAGTGACGAAAAAGACTCCTGAACTAGTACATTCCTCTCCAAACTTCCACACTGGCTGGACTTGGGATCTCAACCAAATTTAAAGTGCTTCAATCCCGCTACACGGAATCAGGGTTCGAACCCACGACTCGACGAAAATAATACCGACTTGGAGTCCAGGACCATGACCACTAGGCTATCGCAGCCACCGGAATTTTCAGCAAAGCATATGAAACAAATTTAATAATTTGTATACATTAATGTGTTTTGGATTGTAAAGTCTTAATATCTTTTGTGAAGATGAAACTCTTCAACAGATGATTTTAATAGAAATTGTAGAGGGTCGTGTACAACGAAAGTATTTACTTGAACGAAGGACTCTCACTTTCTGTAGAATTTACATTGGGTTTTATAATATTTTTTAGGTTCTTTCAGAATTTGCATGCTGTTTTCGATGATTAAATGAAATTAAGTAAGACTGTATGTAATTGCGATACATAAAAAGCATGAATTTATTCTTAATAATACTTAAATCAAAATATTTGTTTGATTGAACGCAGTTTTTCAAAATGATTTTCGCAATCTGTAACGAGGATTAAGGTTGTGGCTGCATAATATTCCTATTCGTCAAATATACTAACACTGAAGAGTCAGTAATTTATGCAAGAAGACGTTAGACAAATCTCACACACAATGTTTATTCCACAGACTTGCACTATAATGACAAATGAACACCGACTCTCCAAGGTAACACCCTAGATATATTCACCTGTCTAACTAATACCGCATTAAAGTTATCTTACCACAACTTTCCCGGTTGAAGTTGACTTGATTCTTGACTTAGTTACTATCGCTCTCACCCGTAGCCACTCTTGATCTCGTCTACCACCTGTAAGGCATATACTCAACGCTAGTGACACTCAACCTCTATCGTGTGAATCTCGCTTTGCTTATATACTTTCCTATCTACACCACTTCACCTTTATTTCTACCTGCCTCTAATTTGCATAATCACGTTTCATTTGGGTTGGGAAAAAATTGTTTAATTTAAGCAATCAATCTTAATTAAAGTCCCCAAGGTTAGTGAAGAGAAAACTGCGAATAGCCCAACGTCACGAGATGACTACCTCCTACTTTTTTTAGAAGAAATTAAAGTCATTATAAGTAACACAGTAATACAAACCCGTTGTCTTGTCTGCTAATTATCTATCATTTCATTCCATTAATTGTCAAAGAGAATTCTTTGTGGAAATTTGCACAAATTGCAACACTACATGAGGAATGTTCTGAAAGTAGGTTTCGTCATTTTCTTTTTAAGATGGAAACTGTATTCCTAAAAAAAATAAACTGCGTCATCGTGAACTATACAATTTGCACTATTTTTCGACATAGTCGCAATTGGGATTGAGGCATTTGTCGTAACGTACAAGCAGTTTGAAGAAACCACTCTGGTACAATTCGGTGCCCAGCGACGCAAGGAACTGTCCAACAACCTGCTCTAGCTCAACATTGTTTTGGATGGGCCTGAGCACAATGGACGCCACGTCTGACACGTTATGTGCCTGTCCTCTCACACCATGTTCTGCACTCTAGAAATGTTTTTATTCATGTGAAAGGACGCCTACTTCAACCTTCATCCTCCACACTCTACTTTCTTTCACTGGTCGGTTATACACATCACTAGCGTACAACCATTTAATGTGACGTGACCTTTCCACCATACATTGTCTGTAGCCATTCATGGATGATGGACATACTACACACCACGTGTATATTCATTCCAGAAAACAGCTCGCGCTTCCATTGATGACCACGTGGTCAGTACACCTCTGTCTGTGATCGTGAATTGTCCTCGAATAAACGCGGGCACGCTGGTCTGCTGCTTCTCTCTTTTCTTTGTCATTCTGCGCATGCGTCATTCCTCATCCGCTCTTGCTACTTCTGTCGTTGAACCAGCAACAGGTGTGGAAGGCGTTTTTTTTTTTTTTTTTTTTTTTTGTTTCGCCTGATGTATCACATCTGATATACTCCAAATATTAAGCCAAGCTTAGCTGACTTCCAGGACACCTTCTGCATCTGAAGCATCATGTGTATTTTCTATCATTTTTTGCTTCCTAGACCGAGATCTTAGGAGAATACAACTGATGATTTATTTTTGTATCAATAAACTTTTATTAATTTAACTTGTTCATACTTTATAATTGATCCTTAACCAGACTCCGCTTTTTTTTTTTTTTTTTTTTGTTATCTATGAGTATTTTCTCCTCCCCTGCTAATTCCCCGTCACCGCTACTCTTTGGAAATGAATTTTTATTATCTTTAACACAGGTATGCAATGTAAAGAAATGTTGACTGATTTACTTTTGATTCAATGTTTATAAACTAACATCACTAAAACTAATTACAACATTTAAATATTTTTCGCATTTAAAGCGTCGAAATGGTTCTTTACATAAAACATGTTTAAACAGCATCAATTTATTTACAATGTATAAACTTAAAACTTCGATTTATGAATTGTTACTTAAGGCTAAAAAAAAATATATATATATTAGTTACTAAAATTCTTGGCATTTGGGAAGAAACGAAAATTAAATACTAAAATAAAAATACTTTTTGAAAACGCTTAATTTGAAATACATTTTCAACATATCATTCCTAGTGTTTAATAGTATACTGTGGTAATTAGGGACCTTGGGATAGTATATTTTTTTTAAAAAAGAAGTCGTAAAAGTTTCAATATCATTAAAATCGAACAGAATCAGGTCTAAAATTTATTCTATAAGATTTGTGATTGACATACAAAATTCAAAGCTACAATCTGAAGTATAGATTATAAAGTACCTTTATGAATGTATTTCATTGGATTTTATCGCGCATGCTCAGACTGATAAATAATTCGAACATATTAAAATTGGCTGTTAAGATGAGACTTTCTCTCGAATTGATACAGCATTGAATATCTATTGTTTAATTTTCAATTCATAAAACAAACACAGTACTGTACTGTATTGCGGACTATTAATAAAGATGACTTGTTTTCAGGACATCACATTTTTTTGCGCACATCTTTTCAAACATAAATTACATACACAATTTCCACAAGCACAATTTTTCATTCGGTCGTCTTTACATCTTGGAACCAAACTCAAAACTATTTTTTTGTTCGTTGCCAGTAAATTTTCTAAAAAACAAAAATATGATCTGGTGTTGCCAATAGCATAAGTTTATTTCTTTGTAACAACTTTAAACATTTAAAAAAATATATCTTAATAAAGAATATTGAAAAAAGTACCACTTTAAGCTTAAATCATTTGCTTTTAAAAGTTGAATATATAATATTTTAGAAAAGTATCACATTAAGATTAAATCGTTTGATTTTAAAAATTGAATATATCACAGTATATAAAAATGCAAAAAAATTATTGTCGTTATCAACCATTGTCTGTTTATTTTTTTATTACGATTCAAAAACAAAAAGAACATTTTCACTACTTTTAAAATGTTCTTCAAGAATAAATTTTAAAAAAATAATGCATTCTTTTCATCTTTTTATTCATTTACTTTCAAGCATCAATGCAAGAAAACTGTACTTCTTCATAAATACACACTAACAGTTGAATCATGAAAGAGTTTTAAATTCGCTTCTTACAATTTCTTCCGCTTTGTCCGCGATGATATGACGTCACCGATATAACTCATCCAATAAAAATGCTAAGATCAGCTATTTGCGGTTTGCTTATTTTCAAGGAGAAATTTGTTGAGATCGCTTAAGCAAACGTTTACTTTTTGAACCGAATACTCGGAATTCGTAAACATCTGAGTGGTCAAAAATGGATATAAATAGAAAATTAATTATTGCTATTAATTCATGCTTGAGTTCTTTCCATTATATTCAAGCATTTCCGTTATATATTCTTAATAAACGACCTGTTAAATGTTCCAGTTAGAAATGTTGGAGAGTGGTTAGAATTTTTTATCCCACATATATTTCAACTAAAACCGTCATGGCAGCCGTACACTTGCGTGATTGTAATTAGTCTCTTGTCTCAAGGCTATATTCTAAAATTGAAAATGAAATATTTTATTGCGCAAGTTGCGAAGAGAAATAAATTAATAGAAATGATATGCTTGATAAAATATTGAAAGCAAGCCGTGTGATATTTTCACATTTATTTTAAAGGCATTAATAATAATAAATTATTAATAATTTGGCTTGTTTTTTTGGCTTTTGTTTTCGAATGTGAAAATGAATGATGATTTAAGTTTTGTTGAGAATGATGGCTGAAGTACAAAATGTGTGGTTGGTTTAATCTTACATGGTTTTTTTTCTATATTTCATTTAACTCGCATAAAAATATCACAATCTCTTAAAAATATGATGCTTATCTAAATTTTTATAATAAGAAATAGCAAATTCTTATTCCCACAAATGTTTTATTTTTTTAATCATAGTCACACAAATGCTCAGACAAAATCGAATTATATTTTAGAAATTCTATATTTGTAATAAATGTCGTAATATATATATATAATATGTCGTATTTTTTAGTTTAAAAATGTGAAAGTTAATTATTTTTTTTAGAATAAACGCAGTGTCTAAGGAAAATTAGAGTGCATCTTCCAAAGTGTTTAGTGATTCTAACATTAATATTTTTGTTCTTGTTTTGAAATATTGATCAGAGAATTAAATCTATGTTGTCAAAAATCAAAATCTTTCAATACAATTTTTATACTCATAGTGACCCTTAGTTAAATTTTCTAAAAGTGTTTTAGAAAAGTTTGACACTTAACAGAAAATAATAAAATGATTTTGGATCTTACAGAGGCGTTTCTTAAAGATGCTTACCGAGCCTGAATTTCTGGCTGATTCGGACTTATTGATCAGTCGATGCAATCGAGAAGTTCGTGTAAAATTCTGGATGGAAATTATTTATTTCTGACAGTATTTATTCGACTTTAAATTTATAAAAATATAATTAAAATAGAAATTGTACTTTAAAAATATACTTATAGAATAAACAATTGTGCAAATATATTGAAGTCTGTGATTCTCTCCAATTTTATCGGGAATAGTTTTATCTCAAAGTTATTCTACATTGGTAAGAAAATGTAGTTTCATCACTAGTAAAATTAACATAATAGACTTCGGGTGACGAGATGTTTTCCACCACTTTTAGGGTATTATTCCTTCCCTCGCGGATGGTCGGTTGACCTTGGGTGACGGGTGCAGGCTCAAACTGCTATCTTTCAGTCTAAAGAAATATGTCGAGTTCATATATAAAGCCAAAGACAACAGAGTGATCAAGGTATTAGTTATTAAAACATTTTAACTTTACTGTCGTCATTGTCGAAAATAGTCGCCACATACTCCCTATCTAGGATCATCATGCTGAAATGAAGATGGACTTTCTGAACTTGTTTCACTGCGATTTCTGTTTTTGATATTTGATTTCATTGCGATTTCTGTTTTTGATATTTGATTTCATTGCGATTTCTGCTTTTTTTTTTTTCATCCTTTTCTTGCTGGTATTGTGTGTAATATTTTTTTTTATAGTTTCCATTGATGTCATCGGCTGTCTGTTATTAATATGGAGGGATCTGTTTCAAGCATGCTTCAAACAGTTTGAATAATACGTATCACTAGTTGTAATTTTTGAATATGTATCTTAGATACTCTGAGGCAAGGTTTTCGCCGAGAGTTTTAGTGACAGATCCAGATTGTGGCAACTAGTGCTCTAGTTCAAGGTCGTCACTTCTGCTTTGAGATATTTTCCCCTCCCCCATTACTTTGGATGATTGCTTTTTATCCCTGGTGGAAGAGATCGGTTTACCGTAGTAGTAAAATACATGAAATTTGAAATTAAACTTTCTAGATATTATAATTCAGGCAGAAATTATTTAATTAAGATGAAGGTTTGACAGTAAATTTCGCTCTTTTTTGGATGCGAATATCTTGCGGCGAGCTATATACACTGACAGTAGTTTTGATTAGCTTCTAACCAAAGTTCTGAAATTCTCATGAGAGAAAACAAACTGGAAGTGTGATAAAGAATTAATTTACATCTACACATTATTGAAAAACTTCACCTGGTTGGTTGACCGCAAACATCTTCAGGAAACTCTGGTTTTATTTTGGAGTAGAAAGGGGTTTATTGAGCTTTAGAAATCGTAAAAAAAACATATACATCATGCATTTGATGAAATCCAACCCGGGTCGAACTATTAAGACAGATTATTCGTCGGGAAGTTATATCATTTACTTTAATTTGGTTAGGATTAAGGATTGTCCGTTTTTGATTAAAGTTAAAAGTATTTGCATTTTCTGGTGGCCACTAATGGATGTAGTCAGTAAGTTATACGTCAGATTTTGTGATTAAGATGATTTTCTCTTGTGCTGTTGCTATTGAACAAAAATGTTTCCTTCTTATGTTTAGGAAAACATGGATAATTTTCTTTCAGGCAGTAAGAATTTGGCTGTAAGCATTACAGTCAATATAAATTGCATTAGAGCTTAAATGTTTGATTCCTTAAACTTATCAGAGATGGGTTTGGTTTTTTACCATCACATTTTACATATTTTGAGTTCATATGCCATTTTGTACTTGAATGTGATAACCCATTACACTTGAAACACTGATTGGGGGAGTTTATTTTAAAGTACTTGATCCCCTAATGTTAAAGTAGCAAATAAAAAGTGCGGCGGCTCTCTTCAACAACGATGCCAGAAGTTAAACACCTCAATAACTAGCCCGATAGTATGTCTGTTTTGGTCTGGTTGATAAGGGCGCAGCAAAAAGTGACCAGTCAACTTTTCTTTGGACCCAGTGGTTCGTAATGCCTGCCGCCGGCACTCATGGACAACTCTCGCCCCCTCCACGGAGTTAAAATAACACCCGACTCCTAAGTGATGATCCAGGACTTGAACACTAGATGGCAGCATAGCCTAGAACTAGAACTAGTTGCATATGACCCCGACGTAAAACACGTGCCTCTATGTGTCTAGTAAAGACATTCGCACATAAATAACAACTAGTGATATCTCGGCTTCGGTGCATGTGTCGAAGAGACCGTCACTCAACTAGAGACAGCCGATGGCGCCAAATAGGAATTGCCCAAAACGAAGCTCAGTTCAACAGGGATGGGACGTGTATCAATTTCAGTAAGGGTTAGAAAAGCAATATTCTCTAAAAATATAAATTAGAATGTTTCTTTTCGTATCATCACGATGATATTGGAGCGGGAGCATACTGCAGTGCTCTCAACAACATCATCAAAAGTTTAATAACTAGCCTGAGGGAGACGTCTCTTTTAGCTTATTTGGTAAGAGCGCAGCAAAATCCGGCCGTCCAACTTTTCTTCGGATCCACGGTAACGGTAACGGCTAAAATTACGAGGTACCTATTTTAAAATTAAAATATACCCTCTCATCTTAATTTATAATTAAAAAAGCATATTTAGTTAAAATTTAATCTTAATCGTAAGAAGCTATCATAATTAGGATCAAGGCAACAAGCGCCTGGGCGTTCGGCAGAGTCTTCGGATCCAATGGACCAAAGTTTGAAATGTCGCCTGCACTCTAAGGCCAAACAAATCCCTTCCCTTCCATGGGGTTGAAAACTCTAATGCCGAAAAAATTTCAAAAACATTTATTTCTAATCTGTAGCCGAAGAATCTCCAGATATCTTGAAATATATGTCAGGATATTTATCGCTTAACCCTTTGGGTTGTTTCATGTAAGCATTGGATACATGTAGCATAACAGGAGGCATCTGATCTTCCTATGGCTGTGTGGTTTCTATGATTTCAAGAGACCGGGTTTAAAAATAGAAACGAGGAACAATGAATACATTTCATGATCTTAGGTTGCGTTGAAAGATGTAGTAAATTTACCTTGAATGATGATAAGTTTTGAAGAGGTGATCTTTCATCAGTTTTTCTCGGGAAAAAAAAGAAAAAACTCTTTCTCGTCCTTATTCTTTAATGGTTCTTGGTGTTCTTGGCATTCGTATGATGAACGGAATTCAAAGGAATAAAACATGATCCTAATTGAAAGAGTTATGTGTCTTCTTTCCGCATTTTGTTAATATTGTACGTAAATGTCTAAATGTTGGTATATGTTCTGTATCATTATAAAATTGTATTCCATGGGTACGAGTCCATTTTAATGGGTAATGTTTTCATTACCGTAGTGAGACACTCGCCAATGTGCACTTTTAATTTATAAATGTATTTCCATCAACGTTTCAACTGCGATTTTTATATTAATACACGAAATCTTCATTTCAATTCTTGAGATGTTTTAACTATTCGGTAGTGCGGGAAAATTCATGTTATTAAAGTTCATGATTTATTCCAAAATTCATTCCGAGTCAAAATAGGGTTAATAGTAATGGATTAAATTAATAGTAATGGGGTAATCAAAATAGGGTTAATAACAATTTCTTGACTTAGTCAATCGTATGAATGCTTCATACTCAATTATCCTCGAAAATAGTATGTCGTTTGACGATTATATTCCCTTTTATTGTAATTATATATTTAAAAAAATCAATTTTAAGTTGCATATAATTTCTTTTAACAAACATTTGTTTTACATAATCTTCTAACATTCATATGTAATGTGTCAAAAAAGGAAATACCGATTTCAAATAAATTATTTTTTAAATACCTCATTTAAATACTATAAATGTTTCCAGATTCAGAACTCTTTAAAACTTTATTTTCCATATTTCTAGAAAAATAATTTTTTCCTTATTTAATTTAGATTATTATTTTTTTATATTTATATGTAATTGTATTATTTATTTTACTTAAATGTTCAAGAAAAATTTTATATCGTAAATGATTGTATTCAAATAAAACAGTTCATTGAAATAACTTAATAATGGATAGAAAAGATCATACACACGTTTGATTTCCCGTGGAATTTGGAAAATTAAATGTCAGAATGCACTACATAAAGTAATTGATAAAAATGTTGAGAGGTTTCAAAATATCATTTCAAATTTCTGATTAAATTTTTTTGTAATACTTGATGGAAATGGAAGATTACACATTATTTTGTTTACGTTTTATTTTGATACCTATTACAGATGTGAAAATAGCTTGTGATAAAAAAAAATTAAGAAAATTAAACGTAAAAGTATTTATTCTTTTTATATATAATTGTTTACTTGCACCACTTTTGAGGCTTGTTTTTGTCCTGAATTCCAAAAATCTGTTTAGATATTGAAAAATAAGTATTTTAAAGTCCTTTAATAAAACTAAAAGTTCCACAAAAATTACCATCTTTTACTTATCGATTGATTTATTAAATTATATGTTACGAAGAACTCAAGAAATGACTGAAAATGAGGTTAAATTATTCCGAAATTTAACATTGTAGTGAAACCTCCATGCTTTAATTACTTTTTTTTATTTGGCTTTCTTTTTAATATGTTATAGGCTCAGACGATTTTAAATTGCAATGAATTGCTGTCATTTTTCATTTTTTTTTTATTCATCTAAGTATTTTATTCTTTTCGCACCCAATATTTACATAAAACTGCTTCCAAGGCAAAACTCACACGCTGGGGTCACCAGTATCACATTTTCCATCAGAAATACTTGAACAACCGTAATAAGTTGTAATACAGAACCGGAATCAAAAAAATAAATTAATTAAAGCGATTAATTTGCACTAATAAAAATATTATTATTATTTGAAATTTGAATATTTTGACTGATATATTAAAACAGTAGCACTTTTAAGACATTTTTGAAACTTTTTTTAAAAAAATTCTTAAATTTTCTGGATTTCAATTCATTGCGGAACTTACGAATTCTTTTAAATTCAAAATACGAGAACTTTAGTTTTGATTTAAATGAATCAAGTGCTCAATCTCTCTTCTGTGTAATAGTCAAAATTTTTGCTTCGATAACTGGTTTTATCAATATTGTTTTAAAATAAAATAATGAGATAAAAAACCCTTAGAAGTAGAAAGAAAATAATCATTTAATTTCGAACACTTTGTTAACTCCCTATTTTTACTTCCTTCTCCTTCTTTTACTAAACTTATTTAGATAATCTCAAAATTACACAGTCAAGTGAATAGAGAGTTCAATAATAATAATAACCAATTTGTTTTTATTCAAGTTATAAATATTTCCCAATCCTCTCGGCAGAAAACTTGCTTAAGGCTCCCGTTTACTCGCCATTTTGATTTCGTGGATGGAATGTTAATTTTATGGAATTTCGACTTTAATTCACACATCTTTACTATTTGATCTATTTGAATGAAATAAAGTGCATCTGAAAGAGCAAAAATAATGAAGGCTTCTATGGAATTACTTTTTTTTCCTTCGATTTTTAAAAATATTTTTTAAGACCAGAAAACTCGAAAATGAATCAATAAAATAGGGGTAAAATTACTTTTAAGAATCGGAGGGAAAAGGTAATTCTACAGAAGCATTCATTATTTTTTGCTCTTTCAGGTGCACTTTATTGCATTCAAATAGATCTAATAATAAAGATGTGAGAATGAAAGTCGAAATTCCATTGGATTAATATTACGTCCACAAAATCAAAATGGCGGGTAGTCGGAAGCCTTAAGCACGTCTTATCTAACGTTTACTATTAATTACTTATCTGATTAAACCAGTTGAGTTGGAGTCCTTGACACTTTGATGCTCTAAGAGGTTTTCTGATCAAACCAATTGGATTAGAGTCCTTGACACTTTGTAGCTCTAAAAGGTCCTTACTCCGAGCAGGTCTTTTGCCGGTCTTCTCTTGGTAATTTGACATCCTTACTTTTACTACTATCTTCTAACTATCAGAATCCAGTATTAAATTCTTCGCTGCTTATAAATTCAGTTCGTCAAACCTATTCACTACACTTCAATAATTTTAACCAAATCTACACAAGACGCGTTTCATCCACAGGAGATATTTTTCCTTAAGGCTCCCGTCTACCAGCCATTTTGATTTCATATAAGTAATGTTAATCCTATGGAATTTCGATTTTAACTCTCACATGTTTATTATTTGATCTATTTGATTGCAATAAAGTGCATCTGAAAGAGCAAAAAATAATGAATGCTTCTGTGGAATTACTTTTTTCCTCCGATTTTCAAAAATATTTTTATTCTTATTTTATTGATTCATTTGTGAGTTTTCTCGTCTTTAAAAATATTTTAAAATGTTCTTAAAAAATCGGAGGAAAAAAAATAATTCCACAGAAGCATTCATTATTTTTTTGCCCTTTCAGATGCACTTTATTGCATTCAAATTGATCAAATAGTAAAGATGTGATAATTAAAATCGAAATTCCATAGGATTAACAATACGTCCACGAAATTAAAATGGCGGGTTGACGGCAGCCTTAAAGCTCCCATCTACCGACCATTTTGATTTCGTCACTTTTCTGTAAATCCTATGGAGTTTCGACTTTCGTTCTGAAATCTTTTCTATTTGATCTATTTGAAAGAAATTAAGTGCACCTGATAGAGCAAAAATAATAGTAGTAATAATAATAATAATGAAGGTTCTTGAGGATTTTTTTCTCCGATTTTCAAAAATATTTTTTAAAGACTGGAAAACTCACAAACGAATGAATAAAATAGGGATAAAAATATTTTTAAGAATCGGACGAAAATTCAATTCCGCAGAAACCTTAATTATTTTTTACTCTCTTGGATTCACTGTATTCCATTCAAATAGATCAATTAGTAAAGATTTGAGAACGAAAGTTGAAATTCCATGGGATTAACAGAAAATTTACGAAATTAAAATGACAGGTAATGGCCCCCGTCCACTGTCTATTTTGATTTCGAGAGCGAAATGTTTATTCTATGGAATTACTACTCTCATCCTCAAATCTTGACTGTTTTATTTATTTGAAAACAAAAAAGTACATTCAAAAAAGTAAAAAACAATGAAGGTTTCTGAGGAATTAAGTTTTTCTTCCCTTTTTCGAACACATTTTAAAATATTTTTTTAAAGATCTGGAAACCCTCAAACGAATCATTAAAATAGGGATAAAATTATTTTTAAATATTCAATTCCGCAGAAACCTTCATTATTTTTGACTCTTTCGTAGGCACTGTATTACATTCAAATAGTTAAAATAGTAAAGATAAGAGAACGGTAGTCAAAATTCCATAGGGTTAACATTACGTTCACGAAATAAAAATGGTAGGTAGACGGGAACCTTAAAACAATTGATACCAAAAGGTCCTCAAGTGTTAGTTGATTGAACCAGTCACGATCATGTGTATAAATTTTTAAATACAATACATAAAGTGATTTATTATACCAAAGTTAATCTTAATTTGTAATGTTTGTGACTTAATTGCGCTTGATTTCAAGGATTTATTATTTATATGTGCATTTATTAAACAAATTTTATTTCGAAAATTGTTGCTCGTGAAAAGGGTTGAATTTTTCAGAAAAGGATAGAAATTTATTTTTCAAAATTATCCCAATAATTTTTTCAAATACTTTATTGCAATATAATTTGCATATTTTTATTTGCATTAGCATCACTTCAAAATGCGAAATTCAATTCCATATTTATCGCCAATGTAAATATATATCGAATTTAATTTCAAACACTGTTCTAGAGGCATACATTTATTTCATGAAATGTGTGAAATATTTCCATATTAAATGCAGTTCTTCTTAGAGCAAAAATGATTATGTGTATTTATCTGTTACCCCAATTATTTATAATAAATAAATGCATGTATAACATAAAAAGAAAAACATAAAATCGATATTTCAGTCTTCTAACGACAAGGGTATTTCAATTAGTGCCAATTCCGTATGAAATTTCACCAAGGTCGTTGTATGAAAAACAAGTTCAAAATATTTTTGTTACTAAATAAACTTGCTTCTAAATTTTATTAAATAATTTAGTTCATTTGTATGACCGAGGGAAAAATTCTTAAAGTTAAATCTACATTTGTGTTATTTTATGGTATTACATTTAATTATTAATAACTGATTAAATTCAATTTCTTACGTATGGTACAAAAATTAACTGAGATGTTTATATATTCTTATCAATTTTGATAAAGAAGAGATTTATTTTTCTTATAATATTTTATTACTTTTATCTTATAATTTTCTTATTTATTTTCTTATAGAGATTTATTTTTCTTTAAAGAAGCTCTTATTTTTAGTAAAGTTTGAAAAACGCGGCATTTTTATTTATTGATTAGAAATTTGATAGTAAAAACTTCAAATTCTACTTTTTATATTTAAATCACTGGACAAAACTTTTCTGATAAATCATTCCACTTTCCCGCGACGTTGGATGTTCCAGTTAGTTAAATACAAACCTACAGGAAAGTAATTATCGATTAGGAAATATTAATATACCATAATTGCTTTTTATTTTTGCCTGATTCAGCAGTTGAAAATGTCCGTAAGATTTCTTTGCACCCTTCTTCTCTGAACACTCCATTAAATAGGATACGAAAGATAATTATCGAAGATGGAAATCAAGTAAAAAATTCTCAAGTATTTTACAGTACTTAATGAGTAATTGAAAAAGATGCAGATTCGTAAACATTAATGATCTGCAACGGTATTTAGGTTATTCGACCATTCTCCATACGTCAGCAGTTTAATTACTTGCAAAATCATTAAATCATAAAGAAAGAAAAAAATCTAAACCCTGGTCTTATCTATCAGATCCCGAAAGATTTTTTTTTTTACTTTTGATGTTTATTAAGTTTTCCATATCATTACCCATGTGAGGTTCTTAAAAATTCCTACTTATTTTTTTTCCTTTTTAATTCTAAATAATTATAGCATAAAAATATATTAGGTTGTGTGTGTGTTTACTTTAATAAATTTAGATATTTTTGACGAAATTTTATGTATCATGTATAGTAAAAAATATCTAGTTATATATATATATATATATATATATATATATATATATATATAACTAGATATGTTTAGTTATGATTAAATTGGTATTTTGTAGTGAAATTGAAGATGTTTTCTCTTTGTTTATATTCTTTTTTACAGTGGTTAAATTTCTAGATTTGCTGATTTTTGGTTTGTTACCATGTTTTTTATAATGTAATTCACCGAAATGTGATGGTTTGATCAGTAATTATCGGTATAAGCACACATTATTCCATTTCAAAATATGGAACAGTAGTAATTATATTATTTCCAATGTTCTAAATTTTGCTTTTTAATTGTTCGGCTCTTTAGTAGTTTGCTTTCAATTTTTGCTCTTTAAGGCTTTAAATTTTAGTCTGATTAATTATTTAAGTAAATTTTTATTTGATTTCTATCAATATTAAATTGAATATTAATGATTTCATTAAATATTTTCTCTAGTTTTCTTTAGTTTTGGATATCCTGAAATATTAAGTGTTTATATATATATATATACCCAACTCTTTTTTCTTACACGGTAGATACGTTCCTCAGAAAACTGTGCAAAAAAAGATTTGTGTAAAAAAATATATGTGACTTATGGTAAATTTGGGTATATGTTCCACAACTTTAAAAAATTGTGCTAAATGAAAAAACACCAAATATTTTCCCAAAAATCCGTGGAAAAAAGTAATAATGAAATCCATATTACAGATTTATGAAACAAAAACAATTCATTTTTATTACTTAAAAAAATTAAAATTAGTGTGCAGTGAAAATTCAGTCTATTGGTGCATACAACATATAAAAATTCAAATTGAAATTAGGAACAAAACTACTATTCATCGCTACTTGATAACAAGCGTGCACGTTTTTTACGAACTGGATCAAAAATGCTATCATCAGTAGATGTGTCAGATATGTCCAACAAAACTCTCGGCTTTGATTCAAATGAAGGATTCGTTATTAATGGCCTCTGGGTTTTTTTTTTTTTTGTAAAACGAATTCCTCAGTTACTTGATAGATGGCACCACTAATCAGCGTCTTGTGATAACTCCATCAGCGCCCCCTATTCCTGAACAAACTCGGAAAAGTTTAGTTCTCGCGCCTCCTCTTCTACTCTGCTCTTCTCCGCCTTCTCCCGATGTCACTGAACTCCGAACGCCAGCGCACATTCCAACACCCAACGCCGATATGCGATAAAATTCAGCTACCGTCTAGCTTTCTTGAGGGAACTAGTTTTTTAAAGTATGTCAACTTTTATATTGCCGCTTTTGTAAATATTTTCCCTTCATCTCTCTTTCTAATAAACGAAGTAAATCAATATGAAGTCTCATCATTGAACTAGTAAATGCCGACGCAGAACGTCCCACTCCTAGACACCGAAGCATCAGGAGGTGTTTTATCAAGACGGACACCTCCTATATATATTCCAAATTTCCAGATTCAATTCCAAATTTATTTATTAGATAACGCGCTCATAAAATCTGTTGAATCAACTTTTAGCAAATCATAAATTTATTAGAAATCCCTCTAGACTGACAGACGTCAGGAAATTCCCTGGAATCCGTTCATATTTTACCACGTGAGTTGCCATGTGACCTGGAGAAGTCGCTAGAAATGCCTGAACAAATTAACCTGCAAAGTATAAAATTTCTTCTCTTCTGCTCTTCTACCCTCTTCAGCTCTTTTCTGACACAGAACGGTAGAGCTGCATCTCCTGTTTTCTGTATAATTTTGCGTTGCCTGTTTCCCAATATCAGATTATTGAAAATTCTATGTCATTCCGATTCATTTTATTACAATGTCCAGAGGCTTCATTTTAAAGCATAAAATTACGTTAAATCCTAACTTTTCAAAAAGATATGTTATCCAATCACATTTTGGAATTTAAAGTTTTGTGAAATTCTTCAAATCAAATATTGAAGATTAAAAAGGATTTTTGCTCATATTTATATTTTATTTTGAGAAATTCAGTGTCTTTCATCTAAATTAAATTCATGAATTTAACAAAGGGTGTAATCTTCCTTTAAATTAAATTACAGAGGGAAAAAAAAGGGATTTTTAATTTACAAAAAAAAAAAAAAAATAAAATAAATAAATAAAATACAATTTATTACTTCTATGTCTTAATATATCGTGGTTTTATATACTTTTGAAACAAAACTAAAACATCAAAATAAATTGTTCCTTAATTTTTAATAGAAGCATTACATTCATTTATTTATTATAATTTATTTATGATTGAAAATTAAAAAAGCAAAGAAACAAATTTCTCTCATTTTTATCAAATCTCGTTTCTTAGCAAATCGCACAATATTCTATCAATTGATATTATTTAAATTAATAAATATATTTAAGAAATAACAACCCACCGAAAACCTTTTTAGCCTCCCAAAGGTCTATTGCTTTGGGTGGATCCCTTTTGGCATACCAGATCACTTTTCAATTTTTTATCGCTTGCTTCAATTTTAATTACATTTAGCTTAAAAAAATATGCTCAATTTAATAATTTATAGTTTCCTTTAATTTCAATATCGGAAAAGTTAAATATTGTTCGTTTCTCGATATTTTATCGTTTACTTAAATTCTTATATTTCATTGAATAATTTAATAATTATTATTAAACAAAGAGCACCTTGGGTATCTAAATCTGTTCTTTGTAAAACTTTGCATAGAATATTTAAATTGGTCCAGACTTCTCTGTGGAGTAAAACTGATGACAAACTGTTTTTGGTTTTGCAGTCAATTCATACATGTTTAATAATATCTAAGGCTTTGGACTATAAAGATATTTTGAAAACTTTTGGACAATTATAGAAGGACTGATGTTTTGAAAACTTTTGGACAGTTATAGAAGGATTATAAGCAAGCATTTATGGTGATATACAGGAATAATTATTTGAAAAAAAGTTAAATTATTGCTTGTAAAAATTCGGTGTTATAGCAGATATTTTCAAGTTTACATTAAAATATTAAAATACTTATTATGTGTGTGACCATCAATATTTTCAATTGAAATTAACTTTTCTTAAATTAACATCTTCAAACCATTTCATCGCCAATTTAAAAGTAGTAATACAAGTTCTTTAGATTCAATTCTTCGCTAAGCTGTTCCCCCATATAGTAATTCTCTCTTCATGTGCGTATAAACTAAATTTTGATACGTCTTTAACACACAGTCACATTCTTAAAAAAAGACAAATATTTTTTTTAATACGATTTAACAATTGGTATGCGAAATTTTCCCATTTTCTTTTTAAAAAAAGAAAAAAGTTTTGATCTAAGAGAATCAAATGCTGTTTTTAAATTTAATGCAATATCTGTAGCTTCCCATTAAATTTCCATCGTATAATAACAACAAACACAATTGATTACATAATATGATGCAATTTTCAATGTATTTTTACCATTTTTAAATTACTCTGAAATAAAAATTTTGACAAAATTTGACGTTTTTATTTTTTCAACATGTGCTAACATGTTGTTTTGAGGAAATGGTGCCAACAAAAGTGCGTGGGCATAAAATGAAGGATTCATGGTATTAAGTTCGAAAGATTGACTCTACAATACATAATTAATGATTATAATAATTATGTTTAGTTTGTCCAATGTGTATTTACATTGCTAAAATATATTTAATATCATATGCTTTTATTCTAATAACTAATTGAACAGAATATTACTGTCTATTTTAATAATTTATCGTTTGCTTTTATTTTAATATTTAATCTAATAACGTATTTTTAAGGTTGAATTATGTTTTCAATCTTTCTCGTTAGCAAATGCATTTGATTACATAATATGATGTAATTTTTATAGTGCTTTTTTTTGCTTTTGTACTTATAGTATTACTGGCAATGTTTTTGTACTTGAGAATGTTCTGCTTGTGAAAATAAAAATACATTAAGAATTTAAAATAAAGTATTTTCTTGATAATAATTGCTTCTGTAGAGGCTGGCACGAGAAATTCGCTTACTTTACGTTAATTAATACTCATTTTGGTAAGCAAATGACATAGATTGAAACAATGATAGCTACCCAATATAAAGTCATCTTTGGAAGCGAGCTCATTCAACAACGAATAAGCTAACTACCAAAGGTGAAGGCCTTTTATATTACCCGAATAAATCTTTAAAAAAACATTAGCACGTGTTAAATTGAAAGTAACAAAGCCAACTTCAATTATTATTATTATTATTTATAATTAACTTCTTGAAACATTCATTTGAGATTTGAGAATTCTCCAGAAAATTTGATGAAAACCAAATGTACCAAATTGCTGAGTTTAAATAGACAAAGAATTGTTTTTAAAAATATTAGAAGCCAAAATTTCAAAAATGAAACCGCATCTGCGTTTCTTATTATGTGAAATTCATTTTAGATCTTCTTGAATAAAATGGCCTTATTTTAAGACATAATTTATATAAATCTGTTACTCAATGTGATAAATAATCTTCTACACTTGTGACAACATTCCTTAAGACTCTAATCTTATTATTTATTTTTATTTTAATATCTGAACAAAATGTTATTATCTACTTTGATATCTTATCGCTTGTTTTAATTTTAACATTTAATTCAGTAATTTGATTTTTAAAGCGTTTGGCTGTGGAATACATAACACATCGATCAATAACTCCCGAGACTAACCCAGAGATGGCGCTCGTAGTAAACCAGTAACCAGGTCTTTCTAGAGTACGAACCTTTGCTTGAAACGTGTCAAAATTTTAAGTCGATCGGACCAGGAAAAAGGTTTTTTGAAGTGAAGTGAAAAAGGTTTTTTCCAAGTGGGTGCCGCGATTGCTTTCGATGGAACAAAAACAGCAACGAGTCGATGATTCAGAAAGCTGTTTATCGCTATTTACTCGCAACAAAAAAGATCTCTTGCGAAAAAAAAAAGAAAAAAATTCGGAAAAGCGTTGGAACGATTGTATCACCCTAAAAGGGGATTAACAAAAGGTGTTATGTTGATGAATAAAAAAAAATTTTGCAAAAAAAATGTTGTTTTCAATGTTAGACTCGGGAGTTATTGATCGATGTGTTAATATTTGTTTCAATGAAACGCTTGCTATAACTGTTTTCGTAACTGATTTGAAAATGTAATAGTTAAAAATTATAACTCTATTGTTCTACTTTTGTCTTGGAGTTCGTAGAATGTAATAAAGTATAGTTTGTGCAATTTTTTTTTTTTTTTTTTTTTTTTTATTTGTGATTGAAAATGGATAAAAAACGCAAGTTACAAAGTTTCTTTTGCGTGGTTCTCTCTTACTGACAGAACTAGTAACTTCTTTAGTATAAGGATTAATTTCACTATAAATAATTTGTGTTTTCGATTAATTTGAGAACAAAAGAAAAACGAATGTTTTACTTTTAAAGTGTTAAATAATTCTAAGTTCTTTAATTAAATTCCGATAGAAAATATAAGAGCTCTTACTTGGTTCCATAAGAGAAGTCCCGTTACACTTGTCACGCCTAATATATTAAAAACAGCCGAACCGACGATTGTACCGATTCCAATGTCTCCCTGTGTGACGAATGAACCTGTTGGAGAGATTAATTAAATTAATCACCGTAGCCACTCTGCGAATTGCGATAATGGACGTGTGAATAAGAGATTCCCCCCCTTGTTAATCTCCAACCTTTAGTCAGCCATTTATATCCCCAAGGAAACGGATAGTTTCTAAATAGAATATTACGGGCGGCTATTGTCTACAGAAGAATCATAGAAAAATTTAAATATTCAAAACATTACACAAAAAATTCAGAAATGTTGTTTTTAAAGAAGGAAAGTATAATGACTTTAATTTATTAAGAGTT
Organism: Nephila pilipes; assembly: GCA_019974015.1. NCBI lineage: Eukaryota > Metazoa > Arthropoda > Arachnida > Araneae > Nephilidae > Nephila > Nephila pilipes. Next base: position 265,551 of record BMAW01044169.1, read on the forward strand.
CGAATGTTTATTTTTATAACCATTTTATACAGGATCTCCACGGCTTACGAACAGGTTCCTGGCTGACTAACTGGTCGAAAGTCGAACTGGGTGTAAGTGAAATTTATATTTTCAACGCTCAAGTGGTTTAAAATATTCTACATAAAACACAAAAGTTCAATCTATGCAAATGTACTTATTGTACATAAAGTGAAAAATACATACAATGTACCCTGAGCTACATACTGTAAACAAAAATACAACCTGAATTTACGTAATAAAGAAATAGTAATATAATAAAGGAAATTCCACATACACACAAAAATATGCAAACATAATTCAGAAAAAAGTGCACATAGATTGTAAATCGTAATCTACACTTACGTTGTCAATTATTGGTTTTAAAGTTTAAAACATTTATAATACGTATAAAATGAAGTTTTGATAAGATTAGATTATTACATAAGATTAGATTGATAAGATTATCATAACTACAAAAAAATAGTTGATAAGATTAGATTATTTACATAATGTAAATTATTATCATAACTACAAAAAAAATTCCGTCCCAAAAGAATTAAAAACTCATCGTTGTCATTATAACACTCGTTATAAAGCATAAAAAGGATATGTATGTAACAGATTTATTTTATAACATAACTTAAAAATTGAAATAATGAGCATTTTTTGTAGGAAATTCGAGAATGAGAAAATAACTAGACATACATCTCCAAAAACACATAATTTCAAAATAATGTAATTATTAAAATTAAAAACTATTCTCTTACCCGCTTGGAGAAATTGTAAACAAATATATTTCTGTCTAATCTTTATTCCCCGTGTTAAAGAATGTGTTTTAATTTTTAAGAAATGTACTTCCTAATTTTCAAATTATTAAAAAATTTAGAAACATTTCCAAGGCTTTGAAAGAAAGACATTAAATTTGAACAGTCTTTTTCAAATTTTTGAATGCATATCAAGCAGTGAAATACAAATAATTAACCCATATTTGTAAGAATTGTGGTTGTAACTCCATGAGTTTAAGTATCCAAAATGATAAATCGACTGTAGCCTTAAAAGGCGGGTATTATACAGGATATTTACTTACCTATTACAGCAGAATATAGTTCTGGGGATGATGTTCCTATAGCCATGAACGTGGCTCCAGCAACATCTACAGGAACATTCAAAGCTAAAAAAGACAAAACATAATTAAGAGCTTATTTGTAAATTGAAAATAATAAATTAAAGTAAATATAATTAATCTCCCTCGTTTTAGATACAATAGACCTTAAAAACAAAACAATTTTTTTTAAAAAAAATATTTAATCGAGAGTTTATTCCATCTCGTATAGAAGCAACATGAGGAATATTGATGAATAAATAATTTTGAAACAAGTCAAGTGACGAGAACTACACTCGAGCAAGCACTCTACTCTTTGAGTTCCAAACATCACATGAACGTGAGGACTTCGAACGCCAACAAATTTGACGTGCCTCAGTCCTTATACACGACGGGTCTCCAGTAGAAGCACAACTCGAGATGACGACTCGACTGAACTACGCCGACTATAAGTTCGATGTCATGAACTTTCGTTTACCACGGGGCCGCGGTAGCCTAAAGGTCATGATCGCGGACTCACGGTAGGCGGTTTAAGTCAAGTCGTGGGTTCAAGCCTTGATGCCACTAAATACCCGTCTTATATTTGGAGCTCATGCACGTTAAATCTGTCGAGTCTCAAGGCTTGCGTGGTATGGAAGTTAGACGAGGGTGGGTCAGCTAAAGTTCCTTTCTCGTCAATTGACCAAGGCTCAAAATTACGAGATCCGTCATAAACACTTTTCAAGTTGCTTCTAGCGCAACGTCAATAAAACCAATCAATCGGTAACCTTGGCTGCTTTTTTTGAAGGAAATCAAATTTTCTTTTATTACTTATTTGGTGATAATTATTTTTACCAATAAAAATATCGTTTCGTTAGTGGTGCAATTATTAACACTATAACTGTAACAGATTTTGTTAAAAATTATAATAGATCGATGTTTAAAATTTTTATTTAGAATAAATTCCAGAAGCCTTTCTGTCTACGAGTATAAAGCCACTGTGATAAAAACCTTAACATAAAAATTTCTAAAGGCTAACACTTCATGATAATACTGCATATTTAATTGTAATTACCAAAACTTGCACATTTATAAGAAAAATATTTAAAAACAGCTTATAATTTATAAGATTTCCTCAAAAAGTACAAAATAATAATAATAATAATAATTATCTGAAAATTCTTTAAAAGAACTGAAAACACTTCGTTAACAATTGTTTTAACAATTAACATCAATAGCCTTTCGTGTTCAAATTGTAATTCTCTTTAGAAACGGAAAAAAAACCCTGAAAATAATTATTCAAAGGTTTTAGACTGCAGGCAATCAAGACAAGAAGAAAGCTAAGTTTATTTTATTCTGACATCGGGATTTTCAGAGATATGAAGTAGACCCTATAAATTGACCACCAAAAGGTCTAGAATAAAATATACGAAGATGGTAAACATAAAAAGTAGTTTCAGATATTTTACTATGCAGGAGTTTTACTGTTATATACTTGTTCACAAGAATTAAGCATAATACGTGGGTTATTCAAAAAGTCCCTATTTTGTCTACAGAGGGGGTTTCTAAGACATGTTAGTGCTACCACAGTGTGGGGGTCATCTGTTATGCAGCGCAAAGCAAATTTGTCGCTGATAAAAGATTACTCTTCATTGCTGTCGCGTCGAATTGTTGTTGTACTTTTGCTACGAATTGTCACCGTCGATGAGCTTAAATGCAGCATTATACACAGGAAACCAATCATCAATCAAAGCAATGAGTTACTTTCGATAAATCGGCTTCAAAGATAACGAAAATGCTTTCATCGACAGAAAAAGTAACGGTGGTAATTTTTTTGAGGGGAAAGGCTTGCGAAAGGTTAATCCTTCATAACTCTGTTTCTACCATCAATGTACATAGAAATATGCGCACAGTGCAAATAATTTTAATTGTATTAACAAACGCACAATACTTTTATAGAGAAATTGAATAAATAATACGTATTTAAATTACTTTTCTTAAAGTTATTTTTGAACTGCTCCTGTTTTCAGTAACTGTAAAGCGTGTCTTCAGTGAATCTCAGATTTTGAAAGAAAAAAAAAAATCTTCAGCATATGGTAATCAATAGGAAAATATGTGATAATGTTAAACTAGGAGAAAATTATTAGTAAAAATTAAATGCTCGCGCGATGGCCGAGTACAATTCTATCCCTCTATTTCTTCGTACAAAATGGACTCAATATTGATTAAAGTTAATTTAAAGTTGAGTGTCGAAAGTTCGAATAATCAAAATATAACTTGTTAAGGAGTTGTAGACCATCTACGCAAGTAGTGCATTATAAACAATCTATATAGCATAGGAAGTCTGTCAATTTCGGAAGAGAGAGAGATTTGCTGCATTTAAGAATTTTAAGTATTAAGAAAAACAAAAAAATTCACAAGACTTTAAAGAAAGCTAATTTAAAAAAAGCATCGTAAAATACATTAAAATGAGGAAAGAAAAAAAGATCGAATGAATTTACTTTAAAATTGATGGTCAGAATTTATGAATTAATCAAAATATCTACAATACACGAATTTCAAAAAATGACATTAATCAATTATCTTTTTTCTCCATTAATAAAATTCAGCATTTTGAAAAAAAAAATTACTTTTCAAACATGCTGAATTTTTTTAACATGTGCTAATATGTTGTATTGAGAAAATGGCGCTAACAAAAATGCGTAGGCATAAAATAATGGATATATAGTGTTAGGATCAAAAGATTGATATTATAATACATTATGATTATAATAATTATATTTAGTTTGATTAAGGTATATTTACGTTGCTGAGATGTATTCGATTTAATATTTTATCGTTTGCTTTTATTTTAATATCTGAACAAAACATTATTGTTTTAATTTCATAATTTATTATTTGCTCTTACTTTAATACTCAATTCAATGATTGCTATTTGTGTGGCAAAATCGTCTGTTTTTTTCTTCTTTTTGTTGTTAACATCGGCAAGTTTTAGTATTTAAAATTTCTTTTTTGTCTTAAGTTCTTCAACCTTAATGACCAAATGAAATCAATCCGTTCTATCTCATTTTTTTGCAAATTTCTTGATTATTAATTCATTTTTTTTAAAATTTCACATGCACTTATTTCATTATTATCTTGTTGCTTTCTTCAGTCGACAATTAAGCATATCCAACATTTTTATGACTAATATTTACAACGATTGATGTAAAAAAATGTTTTTTTTACCATTTGGCGAGTTTTTTCACCGTTTTCCTGATTGTACTTTTATTTATTAATAAATTAACTCTAAATTGGTAGAAATATTTTATCGCCTTTTAAGCTATTTATAATCATAACTGTAATTAGACTTAAAAAATATATTTTGAGACAGTTATCCAAAGAATTTATCTTTGCTTTTACCCTATTAATGTTTTCGGTTTCCTATTTAACTGCTTTAATTAACAGTAATTTTTGTTCTCTTAATTATGGTGCAAAAATTAATTTTGAATTATCAAAAGGTATCAATGCTGGTATATGAAAACTTCAAATCTTAATTCGGTTTAGACTTTACTATTTCAGTATATCCAACATGTTTGTTATTATTCGCAGTTTATTAATGTTTTCGATTGCCTATTTTTGACTACTCGAAGGTAAACAGGGGCTTAACCAGTAACAGCTACAACACAACATTTCGAACAACGCTAGATAACAAGATTATTCCTCGAATTCCAATGCAGGGCTATTTTGATACATTTGTTGCATTTAATAATTCTGAAATCCAAGTGTAAACGAGCATTTATTAATTATTTGTAACTATTTGAAGCATCTTCTGCTGTTCACAACAACGGCCTACATTTTTACCTAGCCTCGAAAACCTTCTCAATTTCTATCCTAGCTCTTACTAGAATACGGAAAACCGCTCAATGGACAGAACATATAAACTGACCATAAAACCTTCCAAAATGACTGCAATCTAACTTCCTTTTCTCTGTAACCGCAACCGTCGTCGTTAAGAATTTTACGACATATCCCTTTCCAACGGATATCCTTTTAGGCATGAAAGGCTGGATCCTGAACGAATGAGCTATGAAACCTCCATTTCCTACGGACTTATTTACGTGCCCATCAAATTCGCGTCCTCCAACTTCCCCATTCATCTTTTTTGATGCGCCTGTACGTTATGGGAAGATTCCTGAATGGGATAAGACCTTTATCGATTAGGGGTAGGTTGAGTAGGAAATTCATTTCCATAAAAATGTTCCTAATCTTGTAAAAGATTACAGAATTGAAATGGAGTGTTGAAAAAAGGTTTATCAACAAGCGCCTTTTGAACCGTATAAATTACTGTATTGGTTTTGTTATTTATTTGTGAAATAAATTTAATATAAATAAAGTTACATAACTTATTATTAGTTACAAAATTAATTTTAGTTTATTAAAAGTGAAATAGACACTATAAAATTATCAATTTATTAAACATACAGAACAATTTGGAAAGGTATAAAAATAGCTGTTATTTAAAATTTAAAAAAATTGATGAGAATTTTTAATGGCATTTTCATTTTTGAAAATTTTTGAGTGTCCATCTGTTTCCTTTCAAAATTAAAAAAAAAGATTTTGGTTTTAACAAAATAATAATAATAATAAGTATTGAATATTTCCTATTTAAAAAAGCCCAACAGAAAAAAAAAAAATTCTTTTCATTTAATATTTCGAAGTACTTTTTCAAATACTTTCAAAATTAATACACAAACTTTTTCAGGTTGATTTTTATTCTTTAATTATATAACTAAACATTATGCAAGAAATTTTTTTAAAATAATTTTTTAAAAAAAAAAAAAAAAATGTTTGATTGTATAAAGATATTTATTAACTAATACAATCTAAATTTGTCAATTTAAAATTCTATTTCAATTTTTATTATTACTACACCGATACATAAATTCCATTTTGCTAATCTTATCATGTAACCTTCGATAAACATTAACTTCAAATATGTTTCGTGTGAACTGAAAAGAATTATGATAACACAATCATTTTGAAGGTTGAAATGATAAGACAACTTTCTTTTTTTGTATCTTTCAAAGAACTGGAGAGTAAAAAACTATTTTATTTACAAAATGTTGAAAAAAGTTATCTTTTAAAAATGAAAAGAAGAATCGTTCTCTAACTTTAGATATTGGGAATTATTATAAAAATTGGAACACACGAGGGGGGTTCAAAAAGTACCTGTTTTTGTGACTATTGACGGTATCATCTACCAGAAAAGAAATGGCGAAAATAATTTAGCATGCAAAGAGCGTCATACTAATGGACTTTTAAAAAAGAGAAAACGATCAATTGAACAATACAACGAGAATCCCCCTACTCCCCCGCAGCTCCCATTCTTAATACAACATTGCCCATTTCTAACACGGGAACTTTTTGAGCCATCCTCTCACTTACTGTCACGCTCAAGAATACAAGGTTGGCTATTAAATAACGAGACTGACGCTGCTACGGAAGAACTAAGCATATGCCAAATGTTGTTAGCATGAAGCCTTCTCTTTCTAATGCAGTGCCTTTTGCTTCTGTAAGCAAATCCTCATAGCCCGAACTTTCGTTCGCATTACAGTTATTTTTTTTTGTTTCACCGCAAAAAGGATAAAGGAGCAACGCATTGAAGTGAAATTTCATATGAAACTTGGAAACACCGTTACTGAAACTTATAACTTATTGATAGAAGTGTATGACAATGAATGTTTATCGCGTGCACGTGTTTTTGAGTGGTTTAAGCGTTTTTAAGATGTTTGAGAAGACGTTGAAGATGATTCACACCCGGGTCAAAAGCGAATGACAATATCGAAGAATTCATGTGATGTGGTTCGATCTAACTGTTGGTTAAGTTTTCGTGCGATTGCGGAGTCTGTTGGAAATGGCAAAGAATCCAAGAGAACAATTTTTTCCACCATTACAATGCGCCGGCTCATTCCATATTGTCTGTCAAGAGACTTCTAGATAAGTTCAGCATCGCAGTATTAGATCATTCGCCTTATTTGCCGGATCTTGTGCCATGCGACGTTTATCTGTTTCGTAAGGTGAAATCTGCATGATAAGGAACAAGATTTGAGCCCGTTGTGGCTACGAAAGAGAAAGCGGCACACGTCCTGAAGGAGTTGACAGAAGACTTCAAGTAGTGTTTGGGACAAATAAGATTCACATGGAGCGTTCTAGGGATAGAGGAGGGGTGTATATTGAATGTGATAATAAGTAAATAAGGATGAAATCAAAATAAAATGTTTTACAGCTCCAGTCTTGTTATTTAATAGCCACACCTCGTATTCATAAATTTGAAAATCAGTTAAAGATGATAAATTCCTATTACACTATGTATTATAAAATCATTTGAACTGTGATGTGTTTTTCGGATACAGAGCAAAATTTCTTTTAAATTACAAGAAAATTTTGATAAGAATTCCAGATAAAACTCACAAGTTTTGATTTACGTATTTATAATATATGGGAATTTATGCCTGAAAAAACAGAAGGTACACGTTACAAATTAAAAGACCGCAATCAAAGTTTAAGCAGCTTTTTTTTGCTTTATATTTTTAATCTATATATATATATATAAGCGAAATCCACTGACTGACTCATCACGATATTTCTAAAACTATACAACCGATTGACTTGAAATTTGGTATAGTTACTCATTTTGCGATGTAGACACTCACTAAGAACGGATTTTACGGAATTCTTATCCGAAATGTGATTTTCATCCGTTAATCTTTTCTTATCCATAAATTATGTCATTTTTGGCGACTTTATCGCCAAAAATGACATGACCGACGCCAAACGGAATATTTTTTTTTTATGTATTCTGTGCATTGCTACCAATTACGTTTACTTGGCGGGATTTGCGCGTGCGAAATGGAAATAATTAAATATCGAGGCGCTAATGGAGGATTGGCAAGAGTGGGATTTTGAAAAACACTAAATTTCAACTTCTTACGGATTAGCGCGCACCCAAGACAATCCGCTGAATAGGATGCATTGTAGGTTTATCATATATAATGTAAATGTTGAGCCCTGAAATTCCTACATTTAGAGATTAATCACCAAATATCTTCCATCGCCAAGTCGAAGCATTTCAATGACCTTGCATTGTGAATTTTAAACAGCTATACTATGGTAACCCCAGCTGATTTCTGTCCGTTTTGCTGAGCAAACGATAATTTTTTATTGTTGTGGAACCTTGACGTAAGTTTCAAATTTATGAGAAAAGTATTTTATTATTAATAATGATTGATAATTGATATTTGTAAATCTAAACGCTATCTTACTAAGTTATTGAAGTTGGCTTTTAACAAATGAATAATAAAGGTATGTTATTCATGTCATTGATAAAAAAAATAAGTAGCTGTCAAAATATTTATTTTGATGTATGCATTAACTGTAACCTAATGTAAATATTATGCAAAAGTTTTGTTTCTGTATTTTGGCAATTTTTAGTTTTTGGTTTCTAGGAAATAAACGTTTTTGATTTTTTGGTTGGAATGCAGTTTAGCGTAACCACTTGGCGACTGGAATTGTTTGGCGATATTTTGCCCATTGTGGCTACCATGCTTTCTCTCCACTGAGGTGGCTTTAGCCGTGGCAACCCTTTCGAATAAGGCTTCAGGCTCCGCCATAGAAATCGCCAAATTTGGCAATTTTTCAAATCTCGCCAAGTGGATACGCTAAACTGCATTTTCACCGATTTTTTTTAAAATGGTTGGATATTTTATCGTTTTCAGAATAAATAATTATTTTAATGCTATGATTTTTAAGAGCTATTCTGTCTATTCAATTGCAGTTCCAGATATGCTGCTAACGTAAGAGTTATCCCTTTGCAATATGGTTAACGCAGGGGTCGTCAAACTTTTTTGATCATCGCCCCCTATATAATTTTTCGAAATCTCCATAGACCCCCACAAAGGTAATTTTCAGGTAATTAAAATAAAACTATATATTAGACTAAATATTTAATAAATCAGAAACAGTAAGTAAAGTAGCTACAGAAATCAGATTGTTTTCTGGTTTATTATTTTATTTTCTATAAAGAATATAATATTAAGTCAATTATAAAAATATTTTAAATTTTTATGTACGCATTTAGATATGTGTGATTTGCGTATTAAGAACTGTTTTTCCTTCGAGTCCCAATAGACCCTCATTCGACCCCTTGGGTCAGATAGACCCCCTACTGTTGTTAAATAGACCCCTAGGGGTCTATATAGACCACTTTGGCGACCCCTGGGTTAACGTAATATGGGTGACTTTTTGCTAAAAATTTTTATTATATTTTATTTTTTTGTTAGTATTTTTTGTTGAATTTTTAAATAATTTGATTTTAAAAAAATTATTTCGGTTATATTTTTTAACTTGAAAAGTATTTCATTGTAGGTTAATACAAATTGATTGTTGAAATATCTTCATATTTACTTTTCAGTTATAGTTCTTAATAATGAATGTTGAATATATTTGGATAGATGAAATACCTACTCCTTTCAAAGTTTTTAAAATTCTTGGCGTCGGAGCATGTTTATTTTCTTCTCTGTCTTTGCTGGTGTTCGGTGACATATCGATGGCGTATAAAATTAGAAATATTATTGTTTCTCACGTGTTTAACAACTGGGATCGGTTTAAATGCTACATCCACCAGGCATACCGTCTCATATTCTTTATCTAAAGATTGGTACACCAATAATGTTGTTGCGTAATTTAAATCCTCCTAAATTATGTAACGGCACCAGACTCAAAGTGAAAACTCTAAGAAAAAACGTAATAGAAGCGACTATTTTTACAGGAAAGTATGAGGGTGAAAAAGTATTCATTCCAAGAATACCACTAATTCCATCAGATTATCATTTTGAATTTAAGCGTTTGCAGTTTCCAGTTAGAGTTTGTTTTGCGATGACTATCAATAAAGCACAAGGGCAGAGTTTAAAATTAGCTGGAGTAGATTTACAAAGTGACTGTTTTTCACATGGTCAATTTTATATGACATGTTCAAGAATTAGTTCACGTGAAAATCTAATCATCCTTCAACCAGAAAAATGAACGAAGAATGTTGTCTACAGAGAAGTTTTGGAAATGTAGCCATATTATTTCATATTTTTCTTATATTTAACTATTTCTAAAATTAGAATAAGATAAAATAATAATGAATGTAATAATTAAGATAAATAAATTGATATAATAAAAAATAAAAATGTAGTTGTCATTCTCAAAAATTGCCCTGCATACAAAATAAAGATAATAGATATGTAATACACAAAAAAAATTGATTCAATAGGTTTAAGAAATAATAAAATATATATAAAAATGTATTTTTATTTTTATGTTGGCAATATTTACATGGTCCCGCCATGTAGAATAATGGGAACGCATCGCACTACACAGTACCTCATGGATGATGCGGAATTCTGTTCAACAACAGATTTACTTTCTAAATTACATTTTCATTGATAAACTATTAACAATTAAATACTTTTCTCATATATTTGAAAGTCGTGAATAACCATTATTACAGACAATCGAGTTCTTAAAATTTTAAATTCAGATTATAATTATCGTTTAAAAATTGAAAATTTTCTTGATATTTTACGTATAGGTTCCAAAATATAATATTATCGTCTGCCCAGCGGAGCGGGCGGGTATCAGCTAGTTAGACTATAAAGACCATCTCATCGTATCATAAGAAAAAAAACTATTGTTGGATTTTCATCGAAATTGTGAAATATTATCCTACAAATGGTTATCCAGAATTTTGTATTAATTCGACGGATAAAAATAACCATGAATTTCTTAGTCTTTGTTTTCTTTTACAGTGCAATAATTTTAACTTTTTCTATTTTTCTTCATTTTAATTAAAATATAGTCGTAGACTAGAATTTCTATGCTTCCTTTTGAATACACACCGATTCGTAAGGATTTAGGAAACAATTTTGGGATATTCCTTAATAAATTAACTCAACCCTTTGGTCTTGCTTCAGCCAAAGGACGAAAAAAAATATTTTCTCACAAATGGGATAAAGTGTTTAGAGATGAAAGAAAAAAAAAATGTAGAGATTGGTTTCGAAACCTATAACTTGAGTTGATAGATCGATTATTATTAATATTGCACTTAGAAACAAAACACGAGGGCTATTGGCAACGAATCTCATAAGTTTGAACCCCTTTGAAGAGCCGAGAACGACACCAGTGAGCTGAAATCCCCCTCTCTTAACTTCCTCACTATACAACCGAGAAAACTTTGAGCACCGACGGATTTAACGATTATAGGGCATGCTATTCGACGATAGTGGCAACTGGTATTAAACCTACAACTCGACTGAAACAACCCCGGCCATGAGATGGTGACCATGACCACACGACAACCTTTGTGGTTATACAGTTTGAGAAAGTAAGATATAAAAAAGGGTTCTTACTTACATTCAGCAATGATTTCGAGCGTAGGCACGAAGTACTGGTCGCACACAATGGCTAGAATCAGGCACAGGTAAATGGTGACTACAAGGTGGATGGCGACGAATCCATTTTGGCGCTGCTCTTGCGTAAATATGTCTTCAGGAAACTCGTGGATGGCAGGTGGCACGCATTCCAGGACTCCACTGCTGGTCTTGGGTGCTATAAGATACATGCGACATTAGCATCGGAGAGATTTCTGATACATAATTTATTCGAAAACATAATTAATGCGCATAATTTATTGGAAAAAGTATTAAGAATTTAAAGGACCAGTATCTATAACAAGCATATTGTTACAAAAATCTCTCGGTCTCGGGTATACCAGTGAAATCAATCCGACTCAAAGGATAATGGGAAATGATGATATATCCACAAATATTCAGGACAAGACAAACACACGTTGCAAAACTTGGGCAGAGTAACAGCACAATTAGGAAACACAGCACTTACTCAGATTAGCGTCACAACAGGAACAAAAATAAAGCAGCATTCTCACAGACTAGCAACACATACAAAGCAGCATTTGCAATTGAAGTCACAGTATTTTCAATAACGTTCAACTCACATGCTTACTAGTTGGCACTATGGACAAATCTCCAAATTAATACTTCGTACAGACTCCGACATCTCCCGGCAATCCCCCGGCAGATTCAGGCAATTTCTCGGCAAAATAGCTTGGCCGATTTTGAATATTACACAGCCAATTGCTAACCGATTCGCTCCAGCTTCGCCTCTCTTCGAATTTATAATTGCTCCGACCAAGTGTGACTTCTCGGGAAAATTTCAGGAAAATTCCGTAACTTTTCTCCCAGTAGAGATTTTGACAAGATTCTATCACTTCCTAGAAACTTCGTTGAGTCGCCAAAGTCGCTAATATGATCATCAAATTCGTCGCCAATTTTAAGAAGACTTCTCTTAAGCTTTCTTTTGTATTTGACGAAATCTCTATGTATATGTAATGAATCTCTATGTATTTGTTATGAATATGTAAATGTCATTTCCTCTTTCACAAGAGAAAATGTTGCGCTGAGGGTCATCATAGGTTTTCTGTCTCGTTACAACATGAAAGAAAATAATTTCTGAATGTATAGTATGTGGCTGCCAACGTGACTTGGATTGTTAAGAAATAACGTAAGCCACTATCCTTTCGCTTGTCTCCAGTGGTGCCTTCTTTAGGAGTTACCTCAAAAACCAAGCTTGTGAAATTATCGTTACATTTAACACAGAATTCGATTTGTTACTTGTTAAGGAGGCAGGAATATGTATCCTGGAAAAAATTTGTTTGATTAAATTAATGTCACTCTAGAACTACACTAGAATTAATGGCAATCATAAACCTCGCCTAATGACACCTGAACTGGTATTCCACTCTCCAAGCCTCTACAACACGCAATGTGAATATTTTGAGACAAATAGTTTAATTTAATGTTCTGCAATTTCCATTATCCACCTTGATGATCTTTAGAGGAATCAGGAGTCGAATCCATTGTTCGATTTAATCATCTCCATGAAATCCTAATGATGACCTCTGGATTGATTCCAGATGTTGAGATGTCTTAGCGTTTAGGTATGAATAATCTTATTTAAGTATTAATATGTTTTTGCGTCCATTAGAAATCTTCCAAGGGATATTGAGAATTGGTGTATATTGTCTACCTCAATCAGGCCATCTAGGATGGATTACAAGAGTATTGTCTGATAGGTTACTATATATTAATCCTTACTGAGTATTTAAGTATAATTTAGTTTCTTCATTGGAGTAATATTTTTACTCGGGATTAATCATTCCAGAGGTTATCAGGTGTGTAGGATAAGGTGACCAGACGTCCCGCTTTTAGCCGGACAGTCCCGATTCTTAACAATTTATCCCACGTCCCGCGGGGTTTTAAGAAAGTCCCGAGTTTTAGAATGTACGACAAGCTAGAAAACGGCGGGGGAACGGAAAGGGAGTATACGGTTTTCGGCTTTCATGTAGCTATTTCACCAGGATATGAGTTTTATATTATTTTTGTAAATTTTACAATGTTAAACTTTAATAATAAAAATAATTGTGGAGAACTGATTATCAGGAACTGCTTATCAAAGTTCGCCTTGATCAGTTGCTAGAATACGACCACCATTGCTTGGACTTAATGAACAGAGGCATTTTTCGGCATTGGCAGCAACGAAAGCATTTTGTAGCTGTAAAATGAAGAGAGAACACTTTGTACACTTCCACAGATTTTATTCATATGGCGACATGTTTCGCTAGCGCTCTAACATCATTTGCAATATTGTTGCAAAGGAATTACATCTTATACAAAAATTGGAAACGAAGGGGATTTTTAAAGAGGAGAAGGGTCAGGATGTAGTTAGGAGTCTGTCCACGAAGTAACGCTTTCGAGTTTTGAGTTTTGTAACTGTCTCTCATACGATACACATCATACTGCGTGCTAGTTCTAGTTAAACAAGTGATGTCAATATATAAGCTATTCAGATGATTTAAGTAAGTAATTTTTTATGTACTAAAGGTAGGTATTTTTTGGGTACCAAATTTTTAATCAAGACTCCCTACCTCCTGTCAATGGTGTCCCGCTTTTCGAATGTAAAAATCTGGTCACCTTAGTGTAGGAGGAAGCAATTCCACACCCTTACCTTCGCGAGATTACAAAGCGCCCTTCACTGTTAGATTATAACACAATTAATCTTTTAGTTTCAAATTATGATCAGATGATATATGAAAAACACAAAAACCTATGTTTCTCTCTCTAGATTTCCATTCCATGCCATGCAAAAAAAATTTATTCTCATGCATTGCCTTGTGCTAATCGCTCTTATTTTTGTTGCATTCATTTAATATACTGAAATGCCAGGAAAACTAGCTCATAGAAGAGCATGCAAAATGGTTCTTACTGTATTGTTTTCCTGCCAGTGTATATAAAGATAGAAACATCCGTGCCAGCTACCAAAAATATGTACGGCGTGAGAATGAGAAGTAATAACAATTTTTGTTTCACGCGTTGTAGCACCAACCACGCAAGAACAACCAATTTGTGTTGTCTTCTAACGTAATGACAAAGAGGTGGGTAAAACAAATATAGATGCACCCTTTAAGAAAGGCTAGATAACACTTATGTGGCACATGAACTTTGACATTAAGGTTAAGACTTGACATTGCATAAGTCATGTCTCCTGATAACTCAGAACACACCGCTCCTGATCTCTCATTATTGCAATTGTGATTCCCGTCGTATTCAGGAGTGACCAATTACTAAAATTATTATTGCAGTTATAGGCAATTAACAGAAAATATTGAGTCGCCTTGTTTTGAAGAGACTTGGACAAATTCATTTCACACAGAAATTTCGAGGAGGAAGGAATAGAGAGGGATCTGTTTAATGTTCACGAGAACATACCTGTCCATGATCACCTCTAAGAATATTAATTAATAGTTCTATTATACAACTAGCCCTTTACCATTAATTCTACTATGCATAGCAAATGTTGAGATGGTCTCCCTGAATGAACACTACTTCAGACCTTTTATTCGCGAATATAATGTATTATTAAAACGATTTTAGAAATAAATTGATGAAAATATGAAAATGATATCCATTCATTTAATACAACCAGTTCAAACAGAGAAATGTCATTTTAGTGACAGAAATGAATAGTTCATTGATCTTACCATTACGCACAGGTTTTCCCTTGAATGCAAAATTGTTCTTAAAATCTCCCACTAAGGATTATTGTGTTACCGTAAAATGATACTGGATCGAATGTGACCCTTGTCAGCTATCAAAGTCGCTTCAAATGAAAACCGGGCAACACTCTTGAATGTAACAGTAGTGTAACAGGACAGCAGTGCAGAAATTTCAACAGCAAGTAGTACAGGAATTTCAAGCGTCTGTATTGAACAACATACTGCGGACGTAAAGATCTGACCATCAACTCTTGATGTCTGCACGATGGGTTGTGGGTCTCGTTTGGGCACGGTAATATTGACCCTGGACAATTAACGACTGAAAACAAATCGTGTTTTGAGTCGAGTTTTCCAGGGGCTCAATTCATGACAATTACTTGATAGTGGCAACTGTCAAAGTTGGCATCAGTCTCGTATTCGCTGTTATAAATTCCAACTGTAGTTTCAAGTTTAATAATTGATGTGCCTGTAGGATTTCCCCCCAAACGCTTCGAAAGGAAATAATATATATATATATATTTTTAATGTAATATAGATAGTTTTAAATCAAGTCTAGTTTCTTACACAAGTGTGTTAATATTGTTATAACATGCATATTTTTAAAGATAGTTTTTGTAAAAAGCAAAGGATGGCTACTAATGCGGTGCATAACCTGAATGACTGGAAAAGCGTAATTACAACTTTCATGTAACAGAGATGTTTCATAAATCGAGCTCATTGCATTGAGTATATAGAAAGATTTATATTTGGTACGAAATCCAAGGAACGACTGATCCACACATACAAATTTTACGTTTAAATATGAGCCGAAATTTTATGAAAGTGTTTTTTTTTAATTTAAAATCACAAGACGTAATTCAAGTATATAAAAAAAGGAAAAAAATTAAGAACTTAAAAAATTCTCTCAGGAATATACTGTTTAAGAGAGATCATTTCCACAGAATTTCATGAAGATGAAACAATAAAGGCATGAACATTTTATGTCCCATAATGTCTCAATCACTTGCGTATCAATTAAACAGAGAGAAAGGTATTGCACTTTAAGACATACAAAAACAAATTTCATACTAAAAATGTATGGTTTGTACTTTTTGAGTGTTACCATACGCTATTCGCAGTAAAATTCTATCGCACTCATCTAAATATGTCATATTCTATTACTAGTTTTAACAAATGTTTTAATTATATGTTGTAATTCTGTTCTGTAGTTACGTGATCTTTTTCAAATAAATTATAATCTTGCTTAAGATTCAAATGCTACACACACAAAAAACAATAAAAAGGTATAATGATATAATAATAAAATGTTACAGCATATAAAATTTACAAATGTTTCATAAACACGGAAGTAACGGAAGACGATAATTCATTTGATAAGATAATTCTTCAGTGTGATTCACGGAACAATGACAAATGTCCTCCGAATATGGAAATCGTCTGCTATTTTGTGTTATTTTAAGTGTATCGCAATTTAACAGAATTAGATAAAACTATCCTAATGTTAGTTGCAGACTGACTTTGGATTCGGCGACCTTCTTTACACGTACCCTGGCGACAATCGGGCTTGTGAAATAAAAAAATGTTAGGATAAAGCAATAAGGATTTGATAGATTGTCAACGGAACTATATAATAAATTCACTCAATAAAATAATATTTTTTTTTCGTATTTTGAACTCATGGCAACATTAGCGGTTTCATTTCAAAATCGCATGAAAGAATTCTATTTTTACCATTTGGATTGAAATTACATGATATCATCGCCAAACCAGATTGTCTCTATCTTTTTTTATAGAATAACTTTCTAAGATATAATTTTAAAAAGGCCATAATTAAAAGTACACCTTGACAAGCCCATTATATAAATTTCGCACATAAATTAGTCTTTTTCTACGTACTAAACTTTTGTACATTTGGAAACATTTGTTGTTTGTCAACGCGGAATTAATAGTAGGACTAAACATATTTTACACTTTGAACATTCTATTAAATGAGCTACAAGGTATAGATAACCTAATTGCTGGGATTAAAGGACTCATAACTGATGAGCAACAGGTTCGGGTCAATAATTCTAAACAAAGATCGATATGTAATAGGGTACAGTGCATGTTAAAACTGTCGCTTCGTCCAGTGTGAAAGGAATAGGACATTAACTCATTATGTTTTATGAGAGGTTATTAGGTTATCACATTAAATTAGGGTCATTTTCTACTCAGTTAGCTTATTTTTTTTTTCAAATGAACTCAAAAGGATTTTAAGTACCTCTCACTACATTTGAATTGAAATAATGGGAAATTTAAATCATGAAATTTAAAATTTTATTAAATTTAGTTTTTGAAATTAAAATTTTATTCAATGTATAGGATGTTATGTTTTTAAGTGTTCTGAAATTTTTAAGTTATAAATTGTGTAAATTTTTTATGCAAGATATACCTAAAGGTAAGTACACGACTCACTATTGTAAATATAGTTATTGATTATTAATTACTTATACATTATTATTTATGTTTGTGTAGATGTGACTCGCTCTGTAAAAACAAATACAAAAGTATACAGATATATCTCAATTTAGAAAAAATATATTACTTCTATTCCTTTTAATTCAAACAAGTTGGAGACTGTTTAAATGTGGCATATAAAATGAGATTCTTAGGTAGTCGAGGGCGTCTCAGTTGGCTTAAAAATATGTTGAAATACCTTAAGTTTCCATCATGATAAAGTGTTTTGATTGATTGATTTTTAAGGGAATTGGAACAACAAAAATTACTATTACTGATAGTGTTCCGGACTCTCCCTATGTGTCGTACAAAGGGCTAAGAAATAGAATGTATGGAGGGAAATTCCCCCTTTTAAAATCCACAGTTAATAAAGAATTAAAAAAAAATCCTTAATTGATATTGTATGTAGCATATGTAGGGATGGAGATCGAAAGAAGGAACGGTTCTTTCGAACCAGTTCTTTCAAAAGAGCAAGAACAGAACACTCAAGTCAGTGGTCCGCCAGAGACCTGTTATCTTCTGTTCTGAATTATTCAGAGTGGTTTCCTCCTCTCTACCTTACCAGGTACATAGCCTTCTACTACACTCAGTGTTGTGGAAGGCTATACACCTCCACAGTAGTCCGATGGTGTTACCGGTGTTCCTGTCCCCCACACACTCGGAGGACTGCTCTCGTTCTGGAAGGAAGCTAATGTTCGCCAAAACCATCCGTCTACCAGCTACTGAATTTCTCTACCGATGTAGATGACTAGTGTTACACACTAATACCTGCCCTCCCCCACAGTACGTTAGACCTTTTTACCGACGAGTGAAATGACAAGTCTCGATAGCGTTCACCGCAGCGAAAATTCAATAAGAGCGAAAGAACTAGATGGAACGGCTCCAGGGAGAACTAAAGTTAGGGAGAAAACTTCTCCGAATGTGCTCTTTCCGCTGGGAGTAAAAGACTTGACAAAACAGGTCTTGGAACTAGAAGACGTGATTTGGTAGGCCTTTTAGTACACCTACCAAAACAGGGTGAGGAGCGGTGAAGATTAGAATAAACGATTTCGAGCTAAAATGAGACGTTCAGACCGGAAGGTCTTTGATTTTTCGTTTCGAAATCTATTTCCACATCCAAACAGAACCAAAAATCGAATTTTTTCCCCCATTTAATTGTATTTTTTAAATTTTCAATCTAATTTATTTTGTTATTTTTCAATTTATGAACCAATACTAAAATTTGCGTATTTTTTTTTATTATGTATTAATTAGAAAACTAAAAAAAAACGAGATAGTCTAACAAACCGTTTATATCATGTGCATAATAATGCACAAAAATTTTGCTTATGATTCTAAAATTCATCCAAAGAATATTTTTGGTTGTCAACATGATTCTAGGGGTTGTAATGTTAGACTATCTCGAAGATGTTTGGCTATAACAGGTTTATATATAATACTGATGCAATAAACACACACACTTACATATATATACAGGGGGTGGACAAAAATATGGAAACACCTTGTAAAATGCATGTTTGAAAAGAAAGATTGATATTAATGAAATATGTAGGTGGCGCTGGCGTTTTTGACTACTAACGCCACCTATACAACTTCGTAAATGTGCTAAACAGTTCAGTTGTTGTCGGAGTACTGTTATGCGAGGTTGTCATTGCATTATGTCAGAGTTAACAGACTTCGAACGTGGGCAAATTGTTGGAGCACGTATGGTAGGTGCTTCCGTAAGCAAGGTAGCCGAGGTGTTTAGTGTTTCAAGAGGTACTGTATCGAAGATTTATTCCGCATATTTGAAAAGCGGAAAAACATCATCTGCTAAATCACAGCGCGGACGAAAGTGTGTGCTGAGTGATCGTGACAGACGATCATTAAGGGCAATTGTGACGAAAAATAAGAAGACCACAGCTGCAAAAGTTACTGCTGAAATGAATGTTGTGTTACAGAACCCTGTGAGTACCAAAACAATTAGAAGGGAGCTTCATAAACAGGGAATTTCTGGCCGTGCTGCAATTGAGAAGCCACTCATGAGTGATGCTAATGCCCGTAACAGGAAAAGGTGGTGTTTAAGTCATAAAGCCTGGACTATAGGGCAGTGGAAGCGTGTAATATGGTCTGACGAGTCTTCTTTCACATTGTTTCCCACTTCTGGCCGAGTTTACGTCTGGAGAACGCCATCTCAAGCCTATAATACAGACTGCTTGTTGCCAAGAGTGAAACATGGCGGGGGTTCTGTTATGGTTTGGGCAGCCATATCGTGGTTCTCTGCTGGCCCCATGATAACTGTGTCAGGGCACATGACTGCCAAGACTTATGTGAACATTTTGGCAGATCAAGTTCATCCCATGGTACAAACTTTGTTCCCCGATGGTGATGGTGTCTTCCAAGACGACAAAGCCCCTGTTCACACAGCTCACATTGTCCAGGACTGGTTTTCTGAGCATGAGGAGGATTTGTCCCATCTCCCCTGGCCACCACAGTCACCAGACCTGAATATTATCGAAACTTTGTGGTCTACATTGGAACGGAAAGTGCGTTCTCGTTATCCACCGCCAACATCGTTATCTGAACTTGCCACCGTTTTGCAGGAAGAATGGTATAATATTCCCTTGGCACACATACAGGAACTGTATTTATCCATTCCGAGAAGACTGCAAGCTGTTTTGGATGCCAACGGGTTTCCTACACCATATTAAGCAAAGAAACATGTTTTTTAAAAGGTGTTTCCATATTTTTGTCCAACCCCTGTATATATATATGTAATGTTTTTACTTTAACGTTTGCTCAATATTGATGAATCATTCCATACAGGGCCGAAATACTTTTATTTCCATATTGTAGCAGACTTAAGTCGGGCTTCGGCCACCAAAGGCCGAAGCGAAATTACCATACAAGTCTCAGATGAACATCAGAGAGAGGACGAATGTAAGAGAAGAGCAGTAAGAAGAGAGCGTTTTTCGCTGTGTTCTGCTATTTATATCAGGGAAAATTCAATTAAATGTCAGAGTCCACATGGTCTGAAGGGAGAGACTTCCAGGGAAGGTAAGTATAGACCTAAAGTCTGGTGGGGATCATCCCTACAGGTCTGTTCCATGGGAAGAGAGCATTGTCATCGAATTTTTTAGAACGCGTGATTGAATTAATTAAAAAGAATAAGGAATTGTATCAGAGGAAATACGAATGAACAATGTCGTTTAAAGAAGATAACGGGCAAATTTA
>BMAW01044169.1:286863-300320 GCA_019974015.1 Nephila pilipes
ATATATATATATATATATATATATATATATATATATATTCCTTTTAATTCAAACAAGTGGAGACTGTTTAAATGAGGCATATAAAATAAGCTTCTTTTTGGTAGTCAAAGGCGTCTCAGTTGGCTTAAAAATATGTTGAAATGCCTTAAGTTTACATCATGATAAAGTGGTTTGATTGATTGATTTTTGAGGGAATTGGAACAACAAAAATTACTATTACTGATAATGTTCTGGACTCTCCCTATGTTTCGTACAAAGGGCAAAGAAATAGAATGTATGGAGTGAAATTCCCCCCATTAAAATCCACAATTCATAAAGAATAAGAAAAACCTTAGTTGACATTGTATGTAGCATATGTAGGGATGGAGATCGAAAGAAGGAACGGTTCTTTCAAACCAGTTCTTTCAAAAGAGCAAGAACAGAACACTCAAGTCAGTCGTCTGTCAGAGACCTGTTATCTTCTGTTCTGAATTATTCAGAGTGGTTTCCTCCTCTCTACCTTACTTGGTACATAGCCTTCTACTACACTCCGTGTTGCGGAAGTTTATACACCTTCAGAGAAGTCCGATAGTGTTGCCGGTGTTCCCCTTTCCCACACACACACTCGGAGGACTGCTCTCGTTCTGGAAGCAAGCTAATGTTCGCCAAAACCATCCGTCTACCAGCTGCTGAATTTCTCTACCGATATAGATGACTAGTGTTACGCACTAATACCTGCCCTCCCCCACAGTACGTTAGACCTTTTTACCGACGAGTGGAATGACAAGTCTTGATAGCGTTCACCGCAGCGAAAATTCAAGAAGAGCGAAAGAACTAGATGGAACGGCTCCAGGGAGAACTAAAGTTGGGGAGAAAAACTTCTCCGAATGTGCTCTTTCTGCTGGGAGTAAAAGACTTGACAAAGCAGGTCTTGGAACTAGAAGACGTGATTTGATAGGCCTTTTAGTACACCTACCAAAACAGAGTGTGGATCGGAGAAGATTAGAATAAACGATTCCGAACTAAAATGAGACGTTCCGACTGGAAGGTCTTTGATTTTTCGTTTCAAAATCTATTTCCACACCCAAACAGAACCAAAAATCGAATTTTTTTTCCATTTAATTGTATTTTTTAAATTTTCAATCTAATTTATTTTGTTATTTTTCAATTTATGAGCCAATACTAAAATTCGCGTATTTTTTTTTTATTATGTATGAATTAGAAAACTAAATAAAAACCATTTATATCATGTGCATAATAATGCACAAAAATTTTGCTTATGAATCTTAAATTCATCCAAAGAATATTTTTGGTTGTCAACATGTATTTTAGGGGTTGTAACCTTAGACTACCTCGGAGATTTTTGGCTATAACAGGTTTATATATAATATTGATGCAACTCTCTCTCTCTCTCTCTCACACACACACACACACCACACACACACACACACACACACACACACTCATATATATATTGATGAATTTGATCAAATCTAAGAACGATTCACAAAGGCTTTTTTTAAGAAACTTTTCTCTTTATTTTGATTCTTATTATTAAGTATTTGGAAAGGGAATAAGAGTAGAATATCAATTTAAATGTTTAATATATTTCATGCGTATCTTTATTAATTTGTTCCTTTTATTAAAAATATAGAAAATAATTAAATAAGCTAACGGACTTAGTGATTAGTAGTATTTAATTTTTCCAGGTACTGCAAACAAATGATGCATATTTATATAATATTTTATGTATTTTAACAAGAATGTAAAATCTTATGCAGAGCATATTAAAGCTGATTTTATATTTAGTTTTTTCTACAAAAATTGAGGGGAATCACTTCTTCTACCCGATTCTTGTGCCATAACTCCGTCAAATACAACTAACACAAAAAGTCAATAACCTACTCAAGGATACACCACTCAAGTCTCACACAACTATTTATTTGTCACTTTGTAATATAATTTTTAAGGAATATTTGCTCTCCTTGGTGTCCCCTTGGATTAATTCGATACGATTCCTATACGACTATTATGGAATTAATACTCTCTTACCAAAACTTCTCAGGTTGAAGCTGACTTGATTTCTTGAATCCTCAGTTACCGCTATCACCCTTAACAACTCTTGATATCATTTATCGCTTGTAAGGCATACCCTCAGCGCTAGTCCCACTCGGCCTCTATCCACTAGACTTCCTTCTGCTTATATACCGTCATATCTATCTCGGTTCACTTTATTTCTACCTGCCTCTAATTTGCATAATCATGTTTTATTTTGATTGGGACGAAATTGTTAATTGCAGCAATCAATCTCAATTAAAGTCCCCAAGGTAAGTGAAAATCGAGAATTGCCCAACGTCACAAAACATATTACATACTTTTGCGTAAAATTCATAATACACTATATGATATAAAATGATTTCAAATTCTTTTTACAAGCATATATATTAATCAATTTATTTATTTTGAATATGTAAATATATAAAAAATATTAACTCAGAGAAATTACCAAAGATATTTTATTTTTGCTATCTGCTGAAAAAATTAGAAAATAACGTTCTATTTAGCATTAGTTTAATTAAAAATATGATTTTCCCCTCTAAAATTCAATCGATTTGATTTATCTAAAATGTGTAAAGTAATCGTATGTAGTAATTATATAGCATTAAATTTATTAGAATACCTATGAGTTTTTGTTCGAAGAATCTAAAGAGCAAGTGGATCTAAAAACAGGTTAAAAGAACAGTTCTTTATATATAAAATTAACAAGATCATGTGAGAACAGTTCATCCAAAGCACAGAAATTCTGCATAATTTCTCTCTTTTATTCTATTTTTTTTTCTTGTGAAACATGTATTTCGATTTCTTAAGTGTCAATTTCATGATTCTAACATTTTAATTATGGATTTAGATAAATCGTATAAAAAGTAACAGTAACGTAAGAAAAATATCACGATATCCAGTTTCCAAACGTCTTGAAACTCCCTGTAAATTGCGCGATTCATCGTGACATACACTAAAGCCCCCTATATCATTGCTGATCCAACTCCCTTTTGACGACAAAAAGATTCTTTCGGCTCCTTCTTCGAATTATTCCATGAACGTTTGCATCCATTAAGTCCGTCAAGGTTAAATTTCTTTTCTTCAGAAAACATAACTTGTTTCCAATCATCGTTCCGTGACATGATGACAGGAAACTTTTAATTCATTTCGGTCTTTCTTCCCGATGATGTTTCCATAACTTCGATGTTTTTGTCATTTTCATAAATTTTGTAATATTATTTGAATTAAGACTCTTCCAAACAGTGACACAAGTTTTTTTGTTGTTGTTGAAATGCCTTGTAGCCCTCAACACAATGCTACCATATATATGTGTGTGTGTGTGCATATAAGGAAAGTATATAATAGTATATACTGATATATTATAAATATATAATTATCAATAAAAATATCAAACTCATAATGAATAATAACTATTGGTACAGTGAAATTCTTAAAAATAATTAGATTATAAGAATGATACAAAATAGGCAATAAACATGGAACAATCAAAAACACGATAAGATTATTTTGAAAACTAGTATCAACAAAGAAGATAAAGAAACAAATCAGGGATATAAATTAATTAAAATTAGCTGTTCAGGTATTTGATTGAGAAGCGAGTTAAATAATGTTTTGTTGGACCTTAATGAACCCCACAACAATTACATTAAAAAAAACTGGTCTATACAAAAAGAACTTAATAATTGAAAACTGTGAGCGATAAAACCATCTCCAAAAATGAACACATGCAAAAACGCTTGAAGTAAAGAAAATGTATTCAAAACAGAGATTATAATTACTAAATTACGCATTAAGAAGCAATAAACACAATTACCAAACTCATTAGTTATCCCATATAGAAAGGAATATAAAGTTAAAATTATTTAAAATCTCACCATCAACTTTCTAATCCTACGGAAAAACTGCACACAAATGGCGATTACAAAAAAATTCTTTCATTACGTGATAACATTGTGAAAATTACAATAGTAATTTCACAAAAAACTGAAGATGGTAAAACGATCCACAGATTTATAAAAAAATAGAAAAAATTTAAATACAAATATAATAATTAATTAATTTCTTGATTTCAGAATTATATATTTTTAATTTAATAACTATACAAATACAGATATCTCCCTCTTCATAATAAAAATAGAACTAAAAAGTACCATCATCTACATAATTACAATAGAATTAATTTTAGATTAAATATGTAACAATATAAAAACAATAAGGAAATACTTAATTTATTTATTTATTTATTTAACTCATCTTTTAATCCTTACTTTCAAATGTGTTTCAAAAAATTAACAAGAAAAAAATCAGCTTCAATACGTTAATTATGAAATTTTTTAATGCTATACTTCAAATCTCTTTAAATCATAACTAAATCTTTATCATGATATGTATATAATTTATATATATTTATAAATATATATAATGTAAGATAATAGTGGAAAATACTGAATTATGCAAATTACTATTTTGTTCGGAACTCTATTGACAAGAAAGTCTAAAGTTATCTCTTTTATCCAAACTATTGTTGCATATTATGCTATCCATATTTATTCCTTTAAGATATAAATACTCAGTTGCATCAATATTACTGTCAGTTTACACTCTCTTTATATATATATAGTGCGTGTGTAGTAGATGCACTTTTTTAAAGAAAAATAACATAATACAGTCAGAATTGCATTTTTATCTAATTTCTCTAGATTGTTATTTTCAACCGATGTAGTCCAAGAAGTTACAATTCAAGAAGATTCACAATTATTAAAAGTAGCCCTTAAAGAGCTTGAGTAAATGAATGTTCATAAATGTATCTAGAAAATATGTGGCCAAGGAGATGACTGTAATCTTCCTAAGAATCTAAAAAATTTCCCTCTGAGACAGATCTGACCTTTGAGGAATTACTTTCAGAAAATATTACACATAACAAGTTTTTCGGAAAAAAATCCAAATTTCAAGTAATGCTAATTATATTGTCTTGCTACTCAGAGTTTTAAATTCCTAAAAGTGACTGAGGAAGACTGTGAAAGCTCTGATTTATTGATCAACTCACGGTTAATTACATACACTACTACAGGAGAAACTCTATTTAACTATTTCATAACTGATTATGAATAACTGGACAAATAAATTAATCCAAAAGAGTCTGTTTTAATATTTCATTTGCGATTACACCGTGGCAACAATATTCTAAATACAACAATCACACAACCTTCCACCCAGAAGAATTCGAACTTGGAGCTATAATTTTTAAGGATATTTTAAATATTGTTGGAAATAAATTACTCGGATCACGCCAGGAGGCGTCTTGTCTCGTGTAAGTGAGAGCGCACGGGTTCATGGATAATATTTTCAGAATGCTCTTGGATCTTGAACGCGTAAGGCGGGTTATTTTCTTGTATTTGATGTAATTTCTCCTGACCGCAAAAGCGGGTTAAGTTATAATACGGACTACTTCGAAGCCTTGTAGTTTATAGTTTGTAAATAGTATAAATATTTGTTTATGTGTGATTGGTGCGTAGAGACTGTTAAATAAATGTGTATTTAAACTAACTGCTCTCCCTATTTTTGGCTTGGTGGATACCATCTTCAACAAATATCATTACAGTTAAAGAAACCGTTATTACAAAATTAATACTTAAATGATAAAAACAATAGACTAATAAATAATAAAACATTAAACTGAAATAATTTCAGAATTTTTAATGGAATGCGCGTGCGCACTCCATTAAGATAACAAGTTCTCATATATTAAATACTTGGCACACAACGCGGCGCAAAATGATGGCTTGATTTCGTCAATTAAAGCCAACAGCATCGATAATCAATTTACTACAGTTATTTTTATCAATAGCTAAATTGTTTTTTTGCATTATGAAAGAAACGCACAATATTATTTTGCCTTATCATTTGTTGTGAGTTTATTCAAAATTCTAATTATTTGATGACAGTAAATATTGAGTGATTGCAAAAGTTCGAGCTCGATTTTCATTGAGGGCAGACACACGCACATTTGATTGAGCTGATTTTTCTTTTATAACCATACCAATAGCTGACAGTTATCTAAACACGTCTTGAGCCAACAAAACCTTTAATAAATATAAGTAAAAATTCTAATCAAATTTTTATTTGCAGATGGAGTAAAAGGTATAAAAATAAAATTTTAAATCTAAAATAATATAAAATCATTAAAATCTTCAGGTGCTAAACTAAGACACCTTGGTAATTATCGATAAACTAAATATCATGGCTACTTATTTATACACGAGATCAAAACAGGTATTATAGCCTCAAAGCTTTTATATATTGCATATTATTTTATATTTAAAACAATTATAGTTTCGAATTTTAGTTCATCTTTAAATAAAACTTGATCAAAAGAATTTGTTTACTTATATGTATTTAAGGGGACTTAGTACCTTTCAAAATCAAATATAGTAAATTTTGAAACTATTTTTCGTGAACATTTTCCAGTTTGTTTAATAAAGTGTAAAGTTTAAAAAACGGAATTAATTTTTGCTATTAAGTTAATACATTTTTTAAACAACATGAAATATACATACAAACATTCAAAAAATAAATTAGCTTACCTTCTGTTACCCCCCCCCCCCAAGATAACATTTGAAAAATGTACAGTAGAACTATCATTCTTATTAAAGTTAAATAATGCTCTTATTCTCTAAATTTCAAATTTTAAATTTATCTCACATTTAAAAAAAATGAAAAAATTTAAAAAATTCATAAAATTAGGAATTAGTAACATTTTTTCGTCTATCATGCTATAAAATAAAATCTGGTCATCTCATTAAAAAAACTGAAGTTCACAGAATAAAGATCTACAAGTACAACACCCATGTAAAATTTTAAAACTCTACATGGAAAACTGTGTTTTAGTCCGGTGGGAAAGGGGGAAAATAAGAACCTGAAAAAAGAACCGGTTTGTTTACATTACATTTAAAGAACAAGTCACTTTAGATATTTACATTTTTTACTGCACAGGGCGTAATAATTATCGGATTTCAACGCGATTTACTTTAAAATGCTCCTGATATTCCACATTATCTTCTGAAAATAAATTTTAAAAATAGAATTTTTGAAGGTGCCAATGTACTAAAACCACTTAATTCTGTTATTCAGGAAATTTGAGGATAAAAAATAATTACGTGAGTTGTACGTGTATGTAAGATTTAAGCTCGATCGGATGATAGGAAGTTGATTAAAATTCGAGAACAGACCCCTTCATTGCTTGATCATATCACAATATTGTATTATCATCGGAGTTATACGCGTAGAAGTGGGTTAAAATAGGATACAAATTTTGAACTACAAACAAATATTTTTTGGAAATATTTTTTTTTTCAACTGGAACTGTAAATATTTTTTTCACCAGCATACATATTAACATAGCAAATTAAATGAAAACCTATAAAAATGTTTATTTAAATTTATTTCTTTGTTGGGTTAGTATTCAAAATGAAAAGTTGCATTCTCGTCATGTTAAGTCTTATGAGTTTAAAAATTGAGTGAGTGTTAGATCAGGGCGTGTAAAACAAAGAATATTCAACATATTTATTTTTATAATGCTCTTGCCTTTAATTGTGAAAGTGGTTTAGTCAATTTCGAAACGGTAACATAAATCTAAACGATAAGCTTTGTTCTGGGTGGCTTTTCAGAATTGATAATGATTTTATCAGAGATTTAAACAAGAATAATAATACAAGAATTACCACTGAAGAGATTGCTGAGATTCTAAATGGTGATAATTAAACTGTATTTCCTCATTTAAAGCAACTTGGATACACTTAAAAACTCGATATATTGTTTCAACACGTTTTGACGGAGCGGAACAAACTTAACCATGTTTTGTCTGCTATTTCTTTTCTCTCCCCCACAACAAAACAAATCCTACTTGGATCGAATCTTAACTGGAGATGAAATATTGGTTGTGTACGACAACATAAGAAGAAAATAAGGCTGGAAGTGAAATAATAGATTCTATATCAAAGAGGGAATTACATCCAACGAAAATGTTGTTATGTATCTGATGGGATTACAGATGAATAATTTTTACGAGGATCTAGGTTTGGAGAAAATGGTGGATGCCGCAGAATTGTCCAGCACCAACACTGCGATTTTTTGATGAGTCCCAAAGCGGAATGTAGTCTGGTATTATCATGATGCGGTTATGATGCAATTCCTGTTGAACATCTCTTGGCTTTTTCCCTTGCGTGCTTTGTTTAAATCATCTCTTTGCTGTTTTCATTAGGTTTTAAAAATCTTAATGTATTGGCTCTTGAATGCTCCACCCTTTACACAGTATTTTCTTATTTAGATTCAGTATCGGTTTCGAGGCGGAGAAGGTAGGCTGTCAGGGGGCGTACAGAATGCTCTTTTTCTTAAAATGTTTTCGTATTTAATTCACTTTTTCATCACCATTTGTCATCTTGTTCAATAAGGGCTCATTTTTGTTCCGAGAAAGCAGAATTGTGCATATGACAACTCAATCAAGCATTTTCCTCTCATTTAACTCATAAAACACGCATCTGAAATATTTATAAATCAATCCTGGTAATAACGGAAATTATATTGCACAATAATAATTATTAAACGCATGAAAAATATATTATTTTCTTTCACGTCCTAAAAGTCCAGGGCTTTCCGCTAGATCTAATATAAGTCTATGTATTGATAATACAAATATTCATTCTCATACTATGTTTTTTAAAAACCTCAAAGACGTTCAACGAATAAACATTTTTTTTTAATATTTTAACTTACGAAATAAAAAGTAGAGCATTTAACATTAAAGTATAGGAATATAAATATGGAACCTACATTTTATACAGCAAAAATGTTTTCGATACAAAACAGAAATAAGAAGCATCTTAAAATAAAATCTTCTCTTTATGATAATAAATGATACTAATTTTGAGATATTTTTCAACTTGTTAAAATGTTCAGAGTTTGAGTTCTATTCTTTAGCATTAAGTGGAACACAACATTAAGATTTCAGGTGATGTAATGCAAATGACAAGAATCTTGAACAAGAATATGAAGCAGGATAATATTTTTCCCTCCAAAATGACGTTTCATTTAAGGGGACTTAGTACCTTTCGAAATCAAAAGTAGAACATTTTGACAAACTTTTTTTCTATTCTTCATAAATCAACAATTTTTGCTCATTTCAATATGAAACTTTGCCAGTTTGTGTAATAAAGTGTATAGTTTAAAATATTGGGTCAAGTTTTGCTATTAAGTTAATATATTTTCTTATACAACATGAAATATGCGTACAAAAATTTAAAAAATAAATTAGCTTACCTTACGTTACCCACAATATAACATTTGAAAGATGTACAGTAGAACCATAATTCTTATATCAAATTAAACCTAAATAATGACCTTATTCTGTAAACCTCAAATTTTAAATTTATCTTACATTAAAAAAAATTGAAAAATTAAAAAAGTTATCAAGTTTGTATTTAGTAACTTTTTTTTCATGTATCATGTTATAAAATAAAATCTAATCATCCTATTAACAAAATTGAGGTTCACAGAATAAAGATCTACAAGTACAACACTCATGTAAGATTTTAAAGCTCTGCATGCAAAACATTTTTTTCAATCCTGTGGGAAAGTTTGAAAATAACAAACTGAGAAAAAGAGGTTTGTTTACATTGCATTACATGGAACAAGCCACTTCAGACATTTACATTTTTTGTTGCACAGGGCGTAATAATTGTCGGATTTTGACGCGATTTGCTTTAAAATGCTCCTGACATTCAATTCTATTTTTTAAAACCAAATTTGAAAAATCGAAATTTTGAAGGTGCAAAGGTACTAAGTCCCCTTAAATTACTCTGTAATGATTAAAAACCATAACGTAAAACACTTTCTTGATAACTCACCCACTGTTGGTATAATCTGTCCATCCTTTCTTTGAATCTCTGTGTCTTTTTGTTTATAAAGTCCAGCGATCAGCGCCGCTATTGGTAAGAGCAAAAACAATATCTTTTTCTTGCCCTCCGTTGGACCATAATTACTTCTTGACGAGACCTTTGGACACATTACTTTGAACAAGAAATCCTCCTGAGTTTTACAACATTATACCACCCAAAATATTTTTAAATATTCATGCACCAACAAACTTTGTATCACAAAATGAAAACAACTCTCGAAACGAACGCGTGAAACCCTGTATAAGGCTATAATTTCATTAAGAATTTAGAATTAATGATAAGCCATCGCCAAACGCGAACACAATTGGTATCTCTACGATAAATAGCCCATTGTTTCAATTCGTTGTTTAAAGTGCCTCTATATCTGTTCCCTCTTGTTAAAATAAGATAAAAGATAGAATATGCTCAGTGCTGTGTCCAAACTTTATTTGTTGGTAGTTTATCATCGAATAAGAATAACGATTTGGCTTACGTGCATTTTTTACAATTGTCACGGAGGTCGAATTTATTTACCTTGCTCTTGGTGTTTCGATGGATTTAATTGTTCTTTTCGTTGTTGTTAAGCATAAATCTGTTTTGTGTCTAAGTGTTTTCTCTTTGGTTACACTTAAGCGTCAGACTATTTCACCTTCCTTCGGAGATAAAAAAAAAAAAAAAAAAACACACAAGTGCAATGCGGATAGATGCTGAATTTTTTATTGACAAGGTTGATGTTTCGAAGGATTTATTAACGTTTGCTAACATGTTGTTTTGAGAAAATGGCGTCAACAAAAAGCGTGGGTATAAAATAAAGGATACATGGTGTTAGATACAAAAAACTGACTGTATGATTATAATAGCTACATTTAGTTCACGTTGCTAAAATATATTTAATTTAAGGTTTATCGTTTGCTTTTATTTTAATACCCGAACAGAATATAATTGTGTTCTTTAATAACTTATCGCGTATGCTCTTATTTTAATACTTAATTTAATAACTGATCTTTAATTCAGAATAATCTGCTTTCATTCTTTTTGTTGTTATCTTTGGCAACATTACTGAACTTTAGAATATTTTGCTTGTGAAAATAAAAATGCATAAAGAACTTGAAGAAAGTATTTTGTTCTCTGGCTTCTGTGGAGTCTTGGGCTCGGATGTACGCTTACTTTAAACTAATTTATATTCATTTTGAATATTTCTACTTTTTAGATAACTTGTTAGAAAAGAAACGTTAGCGCATGTTAAAATGAAATTAGCGAAGCCAGTTTCCATTGAAAGAAAATATTTTTGTTATTTTCTTCGTTGTTACTCATAAATCTGTTTTGTGTTTAAATATTTTCCCTTTGATTACTTTGAAATGTCAGACAATTTCCTTTTCTTTCTCGGGTAAAAAAAAAAAAATACCAGTGTTCGCTACGAATTTCGTATTCTGCGGAAAGTTGTTGAATTTTTCTACTAATTCAAATTCACTATTCTTGTTTTTTTACCTTAATGTACTGCACGTCTGCGTAGTTTTTTTTTTTTAAGAATTCGAATTATCTATTTAAAAGAATTTAATTGTTAATTTTATCTAAAAAAAGTGTGGCTCAGTGGAAACGAAGAGAGATACGTATGAGAATGTTAATTAGTTGATTTTATTGGCCAAGGGCCAAGTTGAGTCAAATAATCGTTAATTTACGGAAAAAACGAGCATCTAGACAAGATTCTGCAAAAGCCACCTAGGAAGGAAGAAGGGGGGGAAGATGGAATAATAAGAAGGGTACAAAATATATAAATTTCTAGGGATTCCATTGGGTGCCGCATCCATATTTATCAAATACATTAATTCAATGGGTCGAAATGCAGATCCCTCAGACATCTTTGGGTCGTAAATATTGTTTTTACCTAAAGCGAGTAAGCTCCCGAAGGGATGTGATTTTAGAATTTATCATTGAAACGAAACAATTTTCCGGTGACCATGCAGAAAGGGGGTAGATAGAATAGTATTTGATTCAGTCCTTTCAAGTTGTTTTCAGAAGTGTTAAAAATCAGTTAAAATATATTAATTATTTATAGAGCATATAATTTGTTCTTTATGAGAGTAGGTAATCGATTTTAATTCTAGATTTTTCTTAAATATTTCGTAATGCGACATTTGACAACAAATGCTTTTCAATTTCCCAATCAACTTTAAATATTGTAACGATTTAAAAAATAAAGAAGAAAAAAAAAAATTAAAGAAAAAAAAGGCGTTGTTTTAAGGCAACTAAAACATTTATTAGTGTAAAGAATTTCAAAAGCTACCTTTGTCCAAAGAGATGTCATTGACACTCGTTCGATAAGGCGATAAATGAAATATCGCAAAATACTGATTAATAAATTCATTTGTTGTAAACAAAATATATTCTGTGGTTCCTCAATCAGAAAAGATCGATAATTAATTACAATAAGCTCGATTTACGATTATGAAAGAAACAGTAACATATAAAAAAATAACTGTATCAGCTTTGTTTACGGTTCGACGACTAGCGTCTCCATTTCTCCCAGGCTGATATCAGCTGTTTATGAGACAATTGCATTGCGCATGCCCTTGGCCTACATAAACAAGGCTGCCAAATGTAGCAGGCTTACGCCGGTTTGCTTAATTTTAGTTCATTAAGTCGAAATTAATGCATTGAGTTAAGTAACTTAAATTTAATTTTGCTGCATTTCCGATATTAGTCAGTTATTACCACTCACAGCAATAAGTTGAGGAACAATAATTAATATCAGTAGCTCGTACTTAAAGTGCAAAATGGGTGCATTTGTTTTTAATATCTTCTGTTAAAAACATATTAAAAATGAGGAAAATGAATTATGTAGCAAAAATATCAATCGTTATAGTTCAGACAATACATTTCATCTGCTATTTTAGAAAATTTAAATATTGAGTCCATATTCTTAAAAAATTGAAACTGATGTAATGGAAATGCTCTTAGACTTTTGTAAAAAATACCCTCAGAAATACACCTCTGATTCCCCTAATGTAGGCTTAAAATTCTCAAGAGATGCAGCTTCTGTAAATAAATCTTTATCACACAAGCATTTTTTAAACAGGAAAAAAAAAAATGTTTGCATCCAACCATTTTGTATCTTTTCATCATTGTGGCTTCTAAAATGCACTACAACAAACCTTTTCTTGCCAGGTAATAATTGAAAATGTTGCAGATTTAAGCATGTCAAATCATAAGCAAAGCTATCAAATGTTATTTGTTTACAAAACTGTCACATGATCAAGACGTCTGATAAATCGAGTTCATTTTGAACAGTATTAAAAAATAACTTAGCGATGTCAGAGATATGATGCAGTAACTTCTAGAAATGAATAATATAAAGAGATTTATTGTGTGATAGTTTGTAAGCGTCATACATAGGAACAACACAAGAGCTTTGGACGATGGATAAAGTTAGAAAAGAAAAACTATATATTTTCTGATGAAAAGTGGGTTAGGAATGAGTATCAAAAT
>BMAW01044169.1:300509-315106 GCA_019974015.1 Nephila pilipes
AAAAAAAAAAAAAAAAAAAAAAGAGACGTCGGTGAGGTTTCAGACATTACTGCATTTTGGAATAATGTAATCTAATTTTTTATTTTATTTGTTTTTGAGGAAAGTGTTAAGATTATATGTGAGAAATTTTAATAAATTAATTTGGAAAACTGATATCATTCTTATATAAGTTTCTCTTTCTTTTTGCGAATATAATATTTTAAAAGTGTAAGTATCCAGGTTAAATTGTTTTAGGAGTTAACTATTTTTCTGCGAAATAATTTGATGTGTGAGATAGTTTGAATCCATAAAACATATTTAATTGCTCATATCTTTCCAAGACCAGACACATTTTAAATTACTTAATCTATTTTGACTTTGAGGGTCTTCATTACTTAGTTTTTTTAAAAAATACCTAACGCGGCTTAAGTAATTTTGTTTTACTTTATGAGTATAGTTTCTTTAAATCATTTTTACTTATATATATGTGTGTGTGTGTGTGTGTGAGAGAGAGAGAGAGAGAGAGCATGTCACCTTCTTTAAAATTATTTTTAAATGCGGAACCCAATTCCTTTCAGCCAAACTTCTCGCGTACAAATTAGTTCCATTTTAACTCTCAAGGTCAGTAAGTATTAGAACATTCAATGCATAAATCACGTGCTTCCACTATATAACATTGCATTTCGATGAACACTGACTTTCTTCTGCAGTCTATCCTAGCGATCGCCGTTCATGATATGTTTTGCTTCCACATATGATGGTTATATAACACGAAATAAACATTCCCGTAAGGAAATAATATTATACATAACTATAGCAAAAATAAATTAACCAAATTTGAAGTATATAATTATAACCATCAAAAAATGTCTTATTACGAAACTAATTGATAAACTTATTGAAAATACATGCATACATACATATGCCAGGATTATATCTATGAAATGTAGATTTTTCTAACAGTTGGAACCTCACATACGTTCTTACTCGGAATGATTTGACATATATAGCAATTTGTTTGACTATTTCTGACCTACAAAACCGTGCATGTAGAAAAGTGTGAGGGTATAGATTCATTATCTTTTTCTGCTTTTAAAATATCGAGTTTTGTACCAAAAAAGAACAATTGTGGAAGGGTTTGATTCATTAATTCTTTTTCGCTAAAAACTGCTCCTCAAACTTATCCATTATTAGTAGATGCTTTCGGTGAAAGTGACACTTATGAACGTTTGTTCAATCAATTCAAAGCTGGTGACTTTGATGCAAAAGACAATGCTAGAGGAAAACCACAAAAAATAAAAATAAAAATGAAGTTGCAGTATTGCAAGCATTTTTGGACGAATACTCCACTCAAACTTAATCACAATTGGTGAAAATACTGAATGTGACTCGAAAAAGTGTTAGCAAGCGTTTGCATGCGATGGAAAAACTTTAGACAGAAGGAAAATAGGTTCCACACTGTTTGACTGAGAGACAAATGGAGAACCGAGAAGTCACCAGTGAACTCCTACTAAAAAACATCAAAGGAAAAGTATCCTGTATAGAATTGTAACAGGTGATGAAAAATGGATTTATTTCGATACTCCTAAATGAAGAAAATCGTGGGTTGATCCATGCCATCTATCTACATCGACTGCAAGACCAAATCGTTTCGAAAAGAAGACAATGCTCTGCATTTGTTGAGATCGAAAGGATATTGTTTATTATGAGCTTCTCAAACAAATAATGTTGATCGCTACCGACAACAAATGATCAAATTAAATCATGCATTGATAACAAAACGTCCTGAATGGGGTTAAATACATGAAAAAGGGATTTTTCTACACGAAAGTGAGCAGGTCCACGCCACAAAAGTTGCCAAGAAAACTTTAAGATAACTGAATTGGAATATACTACAAGGCTAGTTCAATAAGTCCTTAGAAAATCCTAGAGATGGCGCTCATAGCATCGAGATTGCACGTTAAATCTGTCGTGGCACAAAGTCCTCCCGCTGGCTTGGTGTGAAAGTTAGGAGAATGGGCTGCCAACTCAGGTGTCGCCCTCGTCACTTAATCGAGGTTCAAAATTACGAGATCCGTTATCAATAGCCCTCGTATTGCTTCTATTGCGACGTTCATCAAACCGATCAGTAGTACCATCGAAATGGTTTGTTTTTAGTTAGCATCATTACTCATTTGGCAGCTGTTTAAGTCTCAGTTGCTCGTATTCGTGATTATGACGTCTTTCGTACCTCAAAAATTCTTCGTTATAACTTTTCCGGCTGATGAGATTATTCTTGCCTGCATTGAAATAGATTAACCGGAAGCAACCCATTTTTTTTATTGCTGCTTGGTTTCTGGTGTGTAACGATGAATCTATATATTACCGACGGTGACAACTCGACGCGACAGCAATTAAATTTTGATTTGGCAGCAAACGACTACAATATCAAAACTAGCATTTGAATCAATGTCAAATTTGTTTCGCACCGTTTAACAGGTGATAGCACCCAATGATAACCACAATTTACTTTAATGATGCCATCTGACTCCAAATGCTATTACTTTTTGAACCACCCTCGTATCTCAACCACCGTATTAGCCGGACATTGCCCTTTCGGACGATCACTTGTTACGGTCAATGCGGCACGGATCGGCAGAGCAGCACTTCGTTTAATTTCGAAAAAAGGAAAAATTAGGTCAATTCATACTTTGATTCGGAAAATGAAAATTTTTATTGTCGCGGTAACCATCTTTTGCCAGAAAAATGGGAAAAAGCTGTTGTAGCGTTTACTTAAAATAAATTTAACCACTCATTTCATATTAACATGTATTTTTCCTTTAAAAAATCAATATTTCATAGGTATACACCTATATATTTTTATATATTGTTACGGAAAAAATATTTTTCGTGCAGGAACGTGCGTGGAGTGGAAATCAAGTCCAAAACGGAGGATAACGATAAATGATGATTTAATCTTAAATCTTCAAGACAACACACAGATAGCACAATTTGTACAATGACAGATACACATCACTTGCACAATTTAGTGATACAGATACAGGAACACAACACACATTAAATACAGTCACAGTTATTGCACAGTAATGTTCAGCTCACCAGTTTATTACTCTTCAATGCAAACAGGCACCGCAGTAATGTTCTACACTTTCAGGGAAGGCTCCGACGATTCCCAGCAGATGCACGTTGCTGCTTCACAAATTCACCCGGCACGTTTTACTTCAGTGCCAACAACGTTCGGTGGATCCCTCGATCGATCCTCTCAACATAGTCTCCAAAGACATAATTTCCGTAACAGTTCCACTAAATTCAGACCGAATCTTCAGCAAATTCCTTCGGCCATGATTCCCCGATCAGTGTACAAATCAGACTCTACAGACAAATTGATTCCGTACTCAGACCGATTCCTCCTACTCCCTCTCTAGACTTCAGCTCTTGGAGTAACCAAGCGACAATTAAAACAATGGGTTGCTGGGGTGAATCTGCTTCAAAGAACGCAATGAAGGTGTGATTGACTGGAAAAGAAATAGTAACGAATTTTTAGGATGTGAAG
Organism: Nephila pilipes; assembly: GCA_019974015.1. NCBI lineage: Eukaryota > Metazoa > Arthropoda > Arachnida > Araneae > Nephilidae > Nephila > Nephila pilipes. Next base: position 304,042 of record BMAW01044169.1, read on the forward strand.
GGTGCCATACTTGCGGACTTTTTAGAGAAAGGAAAACGGTAAGGAACTCCATTCTCATCCCTAAATGCCCATTTCTAACACGGGTACTTTTTCAATAACCCTCGTATTCACAATCGATTAATTAACATAATATAAGGTAAATTTCGTTACATTGAATTATGAGATGAGTATACGATTTTTAGTTCAATATTTTCCGCAATAAAAGTTAATACTTTAGAAGAGTTTATAATTAAAGTCAAAGGAAAATGTGGCATGTAAAAGCAGCACATAGGTTGCATACTGTTGTTTTAGCCACGAAATAGATATCTAGAGTTTTATTTGAAACTGAGTGTATATCCAGTATCAATTTCCATGGAAAACAACAAATATTTTACAGCGCACAGCTGGAAAAAAAAAAAAAAAAACCCAAATATTTCAAAGTACACAGTGATCTGACCTAAAAGCAAAGACCTCATACATTCAAATATAATGCGATAATAATAATCACGGACATCAGTAACAACTAAAATTCCTGTACATTAATTATCTGTGTGAGTTGAGATATGAATTTGTGAAAGTGTCATTCATTACTTTTTATCACTCACCAATTTATTTCACCAATCGAGATTCTGGAAAGTAATTTTTTTTATCTTTCGCAGAAAAAAATTCTTATCGATTGATCAAATTTTATCTCTTTTTTTTACTTATGAATTTGGAAGTAATCTTTTAAACTTAAAGACAAATTTTTGTTTCATATTCGTGTAAATTCAAATTCTTTCATATGTGTTATTCCAGAGAATCAAAGCTACCTGAAATGCAGCGGCTTGAAACAAATAAGACGATTTATTAAAGCTATCTTTGAGTAGTGTTGAAGAACCAAAACGAATCAAAATCTCTCACTCGCTCTCTCGGAACATTTTTATGCCATTAAGCAAAAATGATCCATTATTAATATTGTATTCTGACTTCAATATCCTGTAAACAGCACATTACACGAGATTTGATGGAAAAGTAATTAATTCCTTGATTGCAACACCCTTTTTGTGTTACCCTATTTCACAATTCGTTTTGTGTCCGAAAGCTACATGTGTCAGGGGTGGGCAATTGTTTTGGCTCGGGGGGCCACTTAGTGGAAGTCGAGGCTAGCGGCGGGCCTCGTCTTTTAAAATGATTGCATCCATTACTTAAAGTAACGCCAGAAAAGGTGTATAAGTTGTACCATAAAAATCAATAAATATAAATTAAATAAAATAATGGCAATTTTATTCGATTTATTTTTTGTGCGTATTTCATCTATAGTTGCAAGAACATTTTGACTTTGGAATCAGTTTAATGAGTTAAATGTATCTTATCACATTTTCGTACGATTTTCCTAAAATCAGGAGTGAGATAGCTTGTTGGGATTCTCATCACAATCTGAAAGTTAATGTCTGTGAAAGAGTATCAATATATTTAACCTTATTGATCTTCAAGCAAGAAAACTTTTCACACAAATGTATGTAGACACAAATATAGAAAACGTTTTTCCGGTAAATTTCTACACACGTGGAAGTTTTTCAACAGACAAAAATTTGTAAAAGTCAACTAATGTCACATCATTAAACATTTCTTAAACGATGTTATATGACTGCAAGTCAATAAGTGCAAGTTGAAGCTCCTCAGGTTCTGTATCAATGTCGACAGTGACGGAATAAGCTATAAATTGAACCCAGGCCCAATTTTCATAAAGTCCTCAAATCTTCTTGTGACCTCGCACTCCAAATTCTACAGATGACCCCTAACCTAAGCAAAAATACTTTCAGGTACTTTGTTTTTCTAATAGAGGAGAAATGACAAATAATGTCTTCTACTGCTTTCCGTACAAATAGGTCTAGTTTTGCATTGAATGATTTTACGCCTCGGATGGCAATCTCAGTTAAAGGTGCATTTTTCCGACAGTATAGGTGGACCACAAAAAAACTCTTAGCAGGCCGCATATGGCCCAAGGATCGCTATTTGCCCACCCCATCCCATCTCATGCTTTTGTTTTCTTTTCGATGCAGTTCCCATCTCTTTCTATGCACTTGCGACAACATGCGATTGTTCGGGCAAACCTGTCGGTTAAGTATTTAGGTGTTTGTTGTCAGCACCGGATTATAATGGCAGTTTTCACCTCCCCCTAAGATGCTCTTTCATCTTCGGACAGAGGTAAAAGTTGCTAGATGCAAGCACTCTGCTGGAAAGACCCGCTTCCCTTAGATGTCAGAAACACAATGACGCCTCGCTGCTTCAAACTCATCTCCGAGTGAGTCATCATCTTCTTCAGTTCTCAGCACACAATGACACCTGGGAACAAAGACAAAAAGTAAATCACGTACAGGACACATGAAGATCTCAGGTAAAACTAGAAATGAAGATTGGGATACAAATAAAAACGTTATGGCTATGGAGGCATTACTTCTCAATCAGTCTTTGTATTATACTACTCGACTCTGTCTGAATTAATCCATTTTTTTCCTGTTATAAAATGAGTTCCATATTTCATCCCCTATATTATATTGCTAAATTTGTTTTTAATCTTGACATGCTAAAGACAAAAATAGCATTTTAATGGAATGTCTCTAAATTTTAGAGACTCAGTTTATAATAATCACATGTGTTAGTTGCAATGCCACTAATTTGCGTGAATATTTGAAGATTTTTTTTTTTCTGCCTGAAAACGTATTCTGAGTTTGGTTCAAGCTGTTTAGCATTTAAGAAGGCAGCCTCATATAGAAGGGAAGAATTATATTTGAGGAAATTATTCATGAAAAATTTATATAGCTCATGAGATGTGGCTATTAAATAAAGAGACTGACGCTGCTGCAGAAGAAGTACACATGCACCAAACGCCAGCAACCGAAAGACGTTTAGTGTGAAGCCTTCTCTTTCGAATGTTGTGACGTTCGTTTCTGTAAGCAAATTCGTATACCCGTTGCCTTCGTTGGCATTAAAATTTTAGTTTTAATTTGTTTCGCCGGAAAAATGATAAGTGTAATAACATAGCAACGAATTGTTGCGAAATTTCACATGAAACTTGGAAAAACTGCTACTGAAACATAATTTATTGAAAACACTGAACAGCAATGAATGTTTATCAAGTATATGTGTTTTTAAGTGGTTTAAGTGTTTTCAAGATAGCCGAGAAGACGTTGAAGAGAATTCACTCTTAGGTGGCTCTTTCATGTCAAAAACGGGATAACAATATCAAAAAAAAAAAAAAAAAAAAAAAAATCGCAAGGCAAATTTTTCCACCAAGACAATGCGCCAGCTCTTTCCATATTGTCTGTCAGGAGGTTCCTTGCCAAATACAACATACCATTGTAAAACCATCCGCCTTATTCACAGGACTTTTTCGCCATGACTTCTATCTGTTTCCTTAGGTGAAATATGCATTGAAAGGCAGAAGATTTGATTCCATTGACGCTGTGAAAGAGAAAGCCTCCTGAAGGAGCTGACAGAAGAAGACTTCCAACACTGTTTCGAACAATGGAAGATTCGTATGGAGCGTTGTAGGGATAGAGGAGGCGGGGGGGGGGTACTTTGAAGGTGATAATAAGTAAATATGTATGACATCAATATAAAATGCTTCACAGCGCGAGTCTTGGTATTTAATAGTATTTATTTTGCATATTTTCGAATGCCTCTTTTCATTCGTCGAGAGCTCATTTTATATACCAAGCTAAAATCCCTTATATTATAAGAGAATAAAAAGAAGATAAAAAGAGAAAAGAGAGAGGATTTTCAAATCTCTTTACAATCCTCATCCACTAACTAGCTGAGTTTGTCGTTTAATCCGGTGTGCTTGTGGCTCCTTTGTTGACAAGAGAAGTATAATTTGAGTTGAATCGGAAGAACCTTTGAAGCCAATCCTATTCAAAATAAAGAGGCCCCCTATCCTCCTCGTCCCTTATTCCTTACGATAATCTTGTAGTGAAATCAAGACCCGAACACATGACTGAGCTTCAACATCGCCAATACGGTCGCCAGCTTTGGTCGCTGTTGTTTTCATTGTGAAGTGGGATCGAGTCCTGATTCCACTAAGGGCCCGTCATGTAGCTAGTCTGATACACGTTAAATTTATAGGTGGTGAAAAATATTTGTAGAGGGCGGGGAAGTTGGGAGAGAGAGATGCCTGCTGAGGTACCGTCATCATCATTTGACAGAAGCGCAAAATTACGAGATCCATCGCCAATAGCTCTCGTGTTCCGTATAAGAGTGACGTTAATAACCAATTAAGCGAGCGACTATTAGATATCGCCGACCATAAGTATGTTACCATGATTACTCGTCTACCTGGTTATGGTGTCCAAAGAAATAAATGGAACAAAGCAGCTGTTTTATTCAGTCTTATCTTCCAGGGATGCATCGACTTCAGAAAATTGAAGCTATTAAATCTGAAAGTTATTATAAGGAGATGAAATTGCAGAAGTGTACTCGGATGGTATATTCAGAGACTATTGCACAAAATATTGAGACGCAATTATTAAACACAAAAATAAATTTTTCCGAGATGTTTTTATAAAAATTTTCATGCCTCAAGTTAACGAGCTTTAATGTTCGGAAGACAGGGTTTTTTAAGAATTTTTATTTCCTAAGCCTCTTTTCTTATAGTGGTGTATCCTGAGAAGAAAATTGATCCCGCTTCCGGGAAAGGAAGCTAATTTTCCTGCTTAAAGATATATTATTATCTTCGACTAGTTATCTCACAGATAAGAGAGTAGGGAGTATATTATTATTTATCTTCTAGCGCTGCTAAGGTCACATCAGATCTCTCAGATATATGCTTTTCTAAATTTTTATTTTTATTTCCGTGTCAAATAATCCAATCTTCCTCGGATCAAGCTTTCTTCTTTCTCAATCCTTTATGTAATTTAAAATAAACAATTGTTGAACGCCACGGCATTACTTCCTTCCCTTGAATGTGTCATTACGAAGGTCGTTCAATAAGTACTGAGAAAATCCAAGAGATGGCACTCGTAGCATCGAAAGCGGTTTGTTTTTAGTAAGTATTATGATTCACTAGACAGCCGTCTGAGTCTCACTTACTCGTATTCATAATCATGACTCCTTTTATACCTCAGAAGTTCTTCATCATAACTTTTCCGGTCGATGAGATCATCCTCGCCTACTTTGCAGAAGATTCACCGAAAGCAACTCATTTTTTTTGTTGTTTGGTTTCCGGTATGAATCCATTAATCGTCGACGATAGTAAAATAACGTCGTCAACTGGAAGCGATAGCAATCAAATTTTAATTGGGCAGCAAATGACAACCAAATCAAAACTAACTTATGAATCAATGTCAAATTTGTTTCAGCTCCGATTAACAGATGGAAGCACCCAGTGGGAAAAACAATTTACCCTAGTGATATGGTATTCAAAGAAAAGTAATTTTTTAACCACCCTCGTATTATTCAATATTTAAAACAGCCACAAATCAAAAGTCAATAAACAGAAAGTCAAAATGCGATGGCAACCTTGTTATTTCATTCAATTCTATGATTATTCAAAATTCAATATCTGGATTATTATATATGTGGATTAAGATCTTCTACGCATATGATCCAGAAGATAAATATTATAAATCGTATTTGACCGTTGCAGATTATTGGGTCTTTGTAGCACTTGAAATGAAGGCTCGACTCACGAACCCATTGCAGATCCTCCCTCTCTTTTACCCTTTTCCTCGTGCGCAAGATTTAAATTTTTGCGTTGTCAACTTCTGCTAACTTTCTTTTCCACTAACAACCTTTTTATTATATTCTTCACTGTTTATTAATGAAATTTCTTACACGTCTCATATTTTATTCTAATTCGTATGTGTCGCGCTTTATTTATTGGAAGATATTTTCTATTCAAATGACATCATATCAAAGTTCCCAACGGTTTGTTGAAAGTAAACATGCAATAGAATCATGTAAGAAATGGTTCTTTGTAAATCAAATACTTTGTTCTGAATTTTAATTCTCTTTAAAACCTGAAGTTTCTTTCGTCGAATAGTTAATAAGTCAGTCATGGATCTCACAGATACGAGGCGACCACTAGTGCACCTCGTAGTGTCGCGAAGATTGCTGAGTTAAGGTCTCTAAATAAATTCTTTAATTTTCATTAATTAAAAATATTAGTGTAAAGTTAAATTTCTATAAAAATATTAAATTAAATTAAGTTTCTTTAAAAATTATGTATTTAAACTATTTTTCCTCCATGAAAAATGCTTTCGAATTTAAAAAGAATTTCTGTAAAATTATAATAAACAAGCTGATAAAGAACATCTTTTAATTTGTACTTAAGCTTTGAAATAATAAAATCGCCTTCAATTGAAGAACATCAGTAAATTTGTGACGTATTTCCTTCATTACACTTAACTCTACAACTATCTTAAAGTTAAAATAAACAGTCAATAACTCAAGACTCTAATTGAAAATACAAAAGAGAAAGATAACATAGTTTATCTATAATCCCCAAGATATATATCTCTCGAATCCCTTTTGACACAACTAAGTCTAGGTTACATTCTAATAATAAAGTCTTACTTACCCCATATAATTCATTTCTCATTCAAGAACTTCTGGATTATAGCAGATTCACTTCCAGCATAAATGATTGATTGTGATATTTCACTTCAATCTATCAACTTGTCGTTATCCTCTACCTCCCCTCTTTTTCCTGTCAATTCTATTTCAGTTATATATCACCTATTGGTAACTGAATTCACCACACTTCTTATCTCCCCTAATTTACCTTTCGGTGGAAGGTGTTTCGACCCTATGGAGAGGAAGAGAGCATTTGGTGACCTTGAATGCCGGCATCTATTTCGAACCTTGGTTCAGTGGGGAAAATTGACCGGTCGCTTTTTGCTGTGCTTTTACCAACCAGGCTGAAAGTCTCCTTCTGGCTAGTTAGTAAGGCATCTTAACTTCTGGCGTTGTTGTTGAAGATAGTCGATGCTACCTAATCACGTTTAAGTTTGGTTGGGAAGTAATAGTAATTTTATGCAATTCAAATCACCAGTCTCCGAGATTAGTGAAGCCAAATACCACGAATTTAATTAAAAAGAATACGGTGAGATCTTTGCCTTTCTATTTCAAATAACAAACATAGTCGATGGTTCGATTACTTCGATCGCTTAATCTTGTTATTTTCTTACAACCGCCAAATTCTGCCACTGAGATTAACCTTCTAGAAATTAGGGAGTGAAACCGGTTTCATTGTATTCAAGTGAATTGATATTCTATAATTAGAACTTTCTACTCGAAACGAAAAAAAAAAATTAAATTGAAAAATATTCCACAACTATCCGAAAAGTTCAAATTAGTTTAACAATGCCAGAAAGTCGGTGGAAACTATTTCTTTTTCTTTTTCACTTTGCCAGAACCAGACCAGTTTTCTGATTTAAATTTCTACTAGAAAAAAAAAATAAAAATAAAATAAAATAAAATAAAAAAAAAACGTTTAGCTATTAACACCTGAAGTACGTAAGTATTGTAGGCATTACATTATCCTGAATAGTAATTACATTTTAACACGTTGTTGTTTTGAGAAAACTGGGTCAACAAAAATGCTTGGGCATAAAGTAAAGGATGCATGGTGTAAGTCTCAAAAGATTCACATTATAATGCATTATAATTATAATAATTTCATTTAGTTTGCTTTAGGTATAATTAAATTGTTAGGATATATTTAATTTAATATTTTATCGTCTGCTTTTATTTTAATATCAGAACAAAATACTACTGTGTCTATTTTAATAATTTATCGATTGCTGTTATTTTAATATCTAATTTAATAATTTATTTTTATGGCAGAGTCGTCTGTTTTTATTCCTTTTGTCATTAATAGCGGCTACATTTTTGTACTTTAGAATATTTTGCTTATGAAAACAAAAATGTAGTATGAATTTAAAGATAGTAATTGCTTCTGGGGGACCTTGGGCTCGGAATTACGCTTACTTTACGTTAATTACTATTCATTTTGGTGAGCTCGTGGAATGATGGGAACATTATGGCGACCCAATATAAAAACTTGAAACTTTCATCGTCGAATGAGCTCGCTACCAAATGTGAAAGCCTTTTATAACCCGAATAAATCTTTTTAAAAAACATTGCACATGTTAATATGAAATGAGCAAAGCCAATATTTAATTTTTTTCTTCGATTTAATTAAAATTATTTTGTAATTATGTTACTTTCAAGATTGTTATGATTCTTAATCTAAGCACTATATTATATCATTTTATTTACTACTTTGTCATTATTTTTTCGCTTTTCATATTTAAATTCTAATCAACACCAAAAGTTTAAATGAAGTTACAACCAGTCCACAAAGTCTCGAATTCATTAATTCGAACGATGTCTCACAAAAAGGGAAATTTTTTCCATTTTATTTTCAAACCATTGCAAATTATCTGTGCGTTCTCCTGCTGTTACACAATAGGTATCTATACATGTGTCTAATTTTTCCCTAGAGATGTTAGAATGTCACTGTCGATGTTCATACAGAATGCTGCGTGGTTCTGGGCGTAAAATCTTCCACATAGATGGTAAGAAATACCGTGTTCCCTATTATTTTGTAGAATCGAGCTGATTTTTCTTGACTAGATGCAAACAATCTTAAATTCAATCTATTACATTACACTTTCCTAAGATATGTCGCTCTTTCATTCACATGAACAGTGTTCTTGAACTGTCGAAACCAGCGCAAAATCACTTGATGGATTGGCGCACGTGATTTATATTTTCTTCTAAGTGATTGAGTGAGTGAGTATTCATTAATGTCTCATTGAGAAGCAACACGAAGGTTATTAGCGACGGGCTTCGCAATTTAAAACCTCGGTCGAGTGACGAGGACGACAACTGATCTGGCCCTCCACTCTCTTAACTTCCACCCCACGTCGATGGAAGGGCATGGAGCCTCGATCAGATTTAATATGCATCAGCCTTGCTACACGGGGTGTCTTTAGTGGCATCAAGGCTCGAAACCATGACTCGATGAAATCAACACCGGTCGCGAGTCCGCGACCATGACCACTAGGCTACCGAAGCCATTAAGTTCTTCTAAAACGAGTGATGGAGGATTCGCATATTCTAAACCACGAAACACATTCCTAAGATATGTCGCCATTTTGGTGTTTGTGACGCAGAAAATAAAAACTGTTTCTTTCCAATTCCTTGAAAGTGAAAATAAGCTTTTCCTCTCTTCTGATAACTCATATGGAAATCTGAAAGTATGAAAATTAAGTATATGCATTCTTTCTTCTATTAGCTATGAAGAGCGCAGTTAGTATTTTTGCAGATATATCATATTGAAACCCTTTCATTATCTTGGGACCATCCTTTATATTAAGTGTGTTTATTTAAATCAATCCATTGCGATTTATGAAATAAAACTTAAAACAAACTGTATCAATATTTAAAAAAAAATATTTTCGGGAAATCCATCTTCGAAGACAAGAAGGCATGCTAGTTTATATAAGTAATATAAATTTAGTCATTTCTGTAGATAAAATATAATTTTAATGAAGATTTTTTTATCCATTCTGGGAATATATATATATATATATATATATATATATATATAATGTCCACAATTAAAAAGCCCTATTTAAAAACTGCCTACAAGTCAGTCAGTCATCAGAAAAACGTAAAATGTTTTGGATAACTTATGAGGGGTAGGAAATTTCTTTCTGAGAGAGAGAGAGAATGCGGAAAAAAAGCTCAATTTACAAATATCGCATGTGGTTTTTTTTTTTTTTTTTGGTTTTATTAACGTTGCACTAAAGAAGCAACACGAAGGTTATTGGTAACGGATTCAGCCTCGCTCAAGTAACGAGGACAACACCTGAGCTGTTACCTTCCTCTCCTAACTTCCTTTCCACGCCAAAGGGAATTAGGTCAGTAAATTGCAGACAGAGCATTTGGTTAATAAATTGCACATACAGCCACATCTTTACAATAACTTTGCCATGTTTAAGCAATTTTACAATTTTTATTATAAAACATGTTCCGCAAGATGTCCATCTTTCAAAATACATTTTAAAATCGTAAGATAGTATGTTCCACAGTTGACGACCGAGGAATGAGCTGGTAAGTTTTGAACACGTTGCGTGATATCCTGTTTGTAAGATGAGTTAAATTTCTTGGATAACCACGACTTATTACATATTTCTAACTTCCCAATAACCAAAAACACCTTGTCCCGTCTAGGCATAGACGTTTGTAAATTTGTCGCGAAGCACAGATTAATGTTTATTAAATCCATTGGGATCGAAGTCTACATTTTAACTTGGTTGTGGAATATCCATCATTTCATTTTCTCGTGATTGGCTACATCTGTAGGCAGCCTTGGATGGCGGTTTCTTAATCCTGAACACACTCTATTAAGTACTGTTCTTAGAAGCAATTAAAGAGAAAAGATAATAAGAATTTAGCATTGATTTTTATGACGAGAGCTGAAGATATAACTCCACTTTCTTTTATAGTAGCTGATGCGGATTTAATCGCGGAAAAATCGCTGAATTGCGAAAATTAATTAAGAGTTTTAACTTGTATTTACTCCTCTATTCTGTTAAGATGATTTTAATTTTGAGTAAGTTTACCTGAAGTCGAGGTTTTCTTTTATTGTACTTCTGAAGCAGAGAGTTTTGTAAATTCATTTTTTAAGATAAAAAAATAATAACATAGTTTCTTGTCTTCTCAAGCGAATGTTTGGATCAAATTCTAGACCGAATTAATCAACAAATATAAAACCAAATTTTATAATTATAATTTTTTTGCATGCATTGTTGGCTTACGACCGAAGAGTCAAAAAAGTAAATCTCAATTTTTGGTTTGGAATTATATCTTTTGCAATTAGGGATAGAAAAACCAGTAGTCCAGCTGTCAAAAAATTTCAAATTCTGACTTCTAATTAATATCGGTAATTCTATTTTATTTTAATGGTAATTCATTTAATTAGGTGCATAACTATAAAAAAAAATTCCGACATCTACAATTACGCTATATATATATATATATATATATATATATATATATATATATATATATATATATATATATATATATATATATA
>BMAW01044169.1:315116-341020 GCA_019974015.1 Nephila pilipes
ATATATATATATATATATATATATATATATATATATATATATATATAATGATTTAACTTAATTCTTATTAGTTTCTCGCAATAATAATTTAATTTCCTAATTTTTCCCATTCCCTCCTTTAAAAGATAACGTTCATTCTTATTACCTGATACGATTCCTTTTTATTTTTAATTTATGCAATCACGCGCTCTTAAAATCTGCAAAGTCAGCGCTTCCCCACGCGGCAGACTTGTAGGGATGATCCCTACCAGACTTCAGGTTTGCACTTAGATTCCCTCGAAATCCCTCCATTCACCTTACATGCTCAATGACGTGAAATTTCCCTATTATATAACCAAAAACACAGCGAAAAACCTCTCTCTTGCTCATTCATGCTATTACACTCTTGCTCGGATAATCTGTATCTAACGGCGGAGTTGTGTAATTCTCACCGTGAGGAAATGGTCTCTCTCCGCTACAATAAAATAATTCGATGAAAATGAAATTGGCTTCGACTGTTTTATAAAAGTTAATTAAATAGTACTATTTAAAAGTAAGTTTTTACATATATATCCACACAAAAAAGAAACTTGGCTTATTGAATAAAACAAAAACACGGAAGTTTAGTTTCTTATTAACGTCACACTAGAAGCAACACGAGGGCTATTGGCGACGGACCTCATAATTTTGAACCACGGTCAAGCGATGAGGACGACACCTGAGCTGGTCCCCCTTTCCTAACATCAACACCACGTCAACGGGAGGACTTTGGGCAACGACAGATTTAACGTGCATCAGCCCCAGCTACACGGCGGGTATTTGACGGCCAAGGATCGAACCCGCGACTGAACGAAAACCGCTGGCCGTGAATCCGCTACCACGACCACTACGTTACCGCGGCCCACAAAAACACGGAAATACTACATAAAAATGCCCATATGGCATAAAATATTTTAAAGTATTAATAAAGTAGTCTTAAAGTAACTGAATTGTTTAAAACAGGAAAATACAAGAAGAAACATATTCAAATAGTGTGTATATAACTCCTTACTAATTATTAAACCAACAAGTGTGAAACTGAAAAAACTCTTTGAAAACGTCGGTATTATTTTGCACAATGTTTAGATCACTATTAAAGCTGTCGTGTACCGGCCATTTTGGTTACGTCAGTTTAATGTTAATCCTATGAAATTTCGACTACCCTTCTTCAATCTTTACTATTTGATCTATTTGAATGCAATAAAGTGCATTTGAAAAAGCAAAAAATAATGAAGGCCTTAGTGGTATTAACAACTTTTTTTCGATTTTTAAAAATGTTTTAAGGACCGGAAAACTAAAAAACGAATCATTAAAATAGGCATAAATTTTTTAAGAACTGGGGGGTATTCTGCAGAAACATTCATTTTCTTTTACTCTTTCAGATGCACCTTATTGCATTCAAATAGATCAAATAATAAATATGTGAGAATTAAAGTCAAAATTCTATAGGATTAGCATTACGTCCACGAAATCAAACTGTTTTAAGGCTCCCGTCTACCCGCCATTTTGATTTCATGAGCATAATGTTAATCCTATGGAATTTTGACTTTAATTCTCACATCTTTATTATTTGATCTATTTGAACGCAATAAAGTGCATTTGAAAGAGCAAAAAATAATCAATGCTTTTGTGGAATTACTTTTTTTCCTAATATTTTTTAAAAACATTTTTGTTCTTATTTTAATTATTCTTTTTTGAGTTTTCAGTCTTTAAAGAGTATTTTCAAATATTTTTAATAATTGGAGGGGGAAAGTAATTCCACAGATGCATTCAGTATTTTTTGTTCCTTCAGATCCACTTGATTGCATTCAAATTGATCAAATAATAAAGATGGGAGAATTCAAGTCGAAATTCCATAGGATTAACATTAAGCTCATGAAATCAAAATGGCGGGTAGACGGGAGTATTAAGAAACCAAAATGTTCATCAGTTGCGTTTCTTAATGCTTATTTTTTGAAATAATATTCACAAACTGATTACGAATTGAATTATATTTTTTGTAATTATTTTCACTGTGAAAAATTAATCACGTATAATCAAATAATAACTATTACTTATAATTTGTTATAAAATAGTCGAATTTTATTTATATTATTTATGTTCAATTTATTTTCAGATTATTGTGTCACAGTATACAAATATCAAATAAAATGTCTCATAACTATGAATTTTTATTTTATTACTTACGATTTAAATAATTCTCGGTAAGTTACTTATATACTGGTTTTGTTTTAAAATTTTACCGAATTATAGGTAATAGAAAAAATCGGTAAATTTTCTATCATTAGTTACGACTTTTATCTACTATCTATAATCCTAATGAAAATCCTAACATCTAATCTCTATTCAATTGCGTAATTGCCGCGGTACAAAATATAGCACATGATAGGGTGATAGGGTTACGAGATGGGGTATGATATATTCTAAACAATCCTATTAGTGTTTATTCTAAGTTCCTTCAGTGTTTGATAAGATAAACATTATTCTAGATCACCGGAAAGAAAAACTGGCCTTAGTCGAGAGAGAATCTAAATTTATTCTTATTTGGAGCCTAAGAGTTCTCAAACACACGCGCTCAACACTGCTTTTTAAGGTAATAAGATTTTGAGAAGAAAATGAAGATTGATCAGAAAATTATTGAAAATTATGAAAAAAATGGCGCCGTTTGTTTGAGAGGAGTTTTCGACAAGACTTGGATAGAGCTTGTTCGAAGTGGAATCGAAAAGAATTTGGCCTCGCCGAGTGTTTTCGGAGAGAAACTTAAAGGAGATAAAAGCGATGGCCATTATTTTGACGATTACTGTAATTGGAATCGTATTGAAGAATTCGAGAAGTATGCGTTCGAATCACCCGCGGCTGCCATTGCAGGAACCCTAACGAAATCGAAGGTAATTTTCTTTTTCGTCTTTAAGAATTCTGGGACAAATAAACCCTATTTCTATCTAATAACCTGGGCCTAAATTTTGATGGCATGTCATCCTTTTTCCTCATGCATTTCAAACATTGCTAAAGAGTCTATAAATTTTTATCATAGTTCCGGATTAAATAAATGAGTATTTGTTTTGCTATTATTTGCAGTTTATTTATACGATTTTTAAAATTATAAGGTCATTTTAAGGTCACATGTTTGTATTTTTATGAATATGTTTTCCTTAGTTTAAAGTTTTATTTTTCAGAATTTTGAAAATAACTTTTTCTCAGATGATGAATTTCATTTTGCTGTAATTCTTTTTTTTTTTTTCTTTTTCTCTTATCGATCCTCGACAATCGAGAACTATCATGAATATTTCGACATATTTCAAAACTGAGTGTACTTTATAATGTAATGTTGATCAGTTATTAATTTATAAATTGATCCGCATTCTCTGTTATTTTTTGAGTTCTTTAAGAGCCATTAAGGTTCATTTTCTCAAATTTTTAAAGTAGTACCATTTGTTATTTTTAGACTTTTTATGTTATTACTTTCCGTACCTTTATATTATTTAATTAAAAAGATTGCATGATATTTTACTCACAGAGCATAATTGGTGCCGCTTGGATGTGGAAGGTGGGGTGCCAACTTAGGCGTTGACCTCGTCAACTGACCATGTTTGCAAATTACGAGATAGACTGGGAACATGACAGATATTTCAAGCCCTAATTGGCGAGAGAGGGTTTCCAGGGTGTGATAATAATTATCCCAAAACGCAGTAAAATATTTACGTAAAAACTTTTCTTTCGATAATGAATTACTAATTTTTTGACACAATCTCTAAATTTGTGTTTAAATTACACTCTTTTGCAAAAGGGGGAAAAAACCAGCCCCGAAAAGTAAATTATTTGAATTTTTCGGAGATTCACTCGTAAAATTCTTTATCTCAAGAATGTGAATGATCGCAGCATGATGAATGAATGCCAATTTCGCTCGTAGCATGAGTTTCTATAACGCGATTTAAATATAGAACAGCTAACAATTGCAGGCTCTTATAATTCTTCTTACATTGTTTGACTGTGACAGTCTCCTGCAGATACCAGCACCTAACAATAGCATTGCGAAACGTTTGAAGAACTTACAAATAACACAACGATTTCAAAAAGAATTGAAAGACTAATAATCAGAATGTAAAACATATTAGTCATAAAACAGCAGTTCATCGATGTAATAGTATGCACAATTGCGTAAAAACACAAGTAGTTATGGTAAATGGAGATTCTGGGAGATTAAGGTATATGATCGAGAGACAAAATTGGCTGATTTTGTGACATCATCAAGCTCTCCAAAGATATCACTATTCACATCCTGTAGAAAATTCTTCATACCGTTAGTGGATTAAATTATTTCATATCAATTGATTCAATCTGGGTAAAGTTTGAATCAAATGACATGAAATAATTTAATCCATTAACGGTATGATACTATTCCGTAATGTATCCCACATCAATCAACATGACCACGGTAACAAAGAAGTCGAATTCGTGAACTCCTGTCCAGAAATCTTTCTATCGTATCTCATGTCCGAGCTCTGGTTCCATTGAACAGCCATCACGTAGAAGGGCTGGAGCAAGCGAAAAATCTTTACATTAGCTGGTGCCGAAGTTATGGTAGTTAGCTCCTTCAACTGACCAGGGCTCACAACTACGAGATCCGTCTCCAATAATTCTCACGTTATCTCAAAGTACGATGTTAATAAACAGTCAATCCATTCATTCAATCAATATTGATTCGGGTAGAAATGGACTGTAAACAGTCAATGATCAAGTCATATTAGAAACAGATAACCGTCACAATCGTGAATCGAAAAGAGCAGATCAGTTTCTCGAGCAGGTTTTGCTTTACAAGGCCATATGGTCATTATTCATGGGGTGCTATTATCTATGATAACAGATTACGTCTACTGGTCCTGATAACAATTTTAAGGTAACTGAGACGCTTTCGATAAGGAGAAATAAACTTTTATGTCATGTTTCCTCAATTTCTTAAAATTAAAAGTTGGGGAAGTCATATTATATATTGAGATACCTCTATATTTATGTATTTTTTATGTAAAGAAAATTTTGTTTATATGCGTGAATAGTTATGGATAAGAAATTAGTAATCAATAACTCTAATATTAACACGTTGCTTCTCGATAATTGTTTAGATTCGTTTTTTGCCTAACTAGTAAATGTCCCAAATAATTAACGATCAAACAACAAATAAAGCTTTAACTGAATATTTAATTAGACAATCAGCATTCACTGTATCTATTATTTCTGTTGGAGTAACTCTCACGCTTACTGAAAGGAATATAAAAGGTTTTAAATAGCTAATCACTATTACAGGAGTATCCGTGTTAGGCTCGAATCAATGTTGTGGCGTTGGGCTATTCGGGATTTTATCTTCATTAACTTCAGGGATATTAATATAATTTGAATAGCATAAAATTGCAATTTCTTCCCGAACAAAATGAAACGTTGTGACATCAGACTATTCCTGTTCGCCTCTTGTGCCATAGCTAAACTCAAAGTACTGGCACTAAAAGTCAAATGAGCGTTCAATAAGACGTCACACAGGCTTCAACACCAAGTTTATTCACAATTTGCTAGTATAACGACAAATATAACAGGCTCTCCCCAGATAACACCCTAAATATAATAACTTGATCTATCAATAACAAACTAACAGACGCTTACCTCTAATGTCAAGTTGAGGCTGTCTTGACTTCCAACTTTCATTAAGCAGCCGATTACTTGTAATTATTCTTGGGCCCGACTTCGACTCTGGAACAATTGCCAAACGCTAGAACCACTCGACCTCTATCGTGACTCTCGGGCTGATTTTATATATGAGCGTTTTCCCACTCTGCAGACTTATAGGGATGATCCCTACCAGACATTAGGTCTGTTAGGTCTACACTTAGATTTCCTTGAAATTTCCTTGAAATCCCTCCATCCATACCACATGGTCCCTGACGTATATAAAATGAAATTTCCCTGGTATATAATGAAAAACACAGCGAAAACGCTCTCTCTGACTTACGCTCTTCTTACTCCTCTCTTGCTTACTCTTGCTGTTATACTAAGGCTGTCCTAAAATGCATCCAATGTTGGAGTTGTGTAATTCCCGCCGTGTGAAAATGGTCTCTCTCTCCACTAAAATAAAATAGTTCTTTGAAACTGAAATTAGCTTGAACTGTTGAATTATAAAAATTAATTAAATAGTTGAAAATAAATTACTTTATATATATATATATAATTTTGAATTACACAAAAAAATTGTCTGTGCATAATTAAGAAAAAACGTTTCGTTGTATTTTAACTCTTAAAGCGTTTAAGAATACATCTGGTTTGAAATATTATTGTACAGTATCGTCTGTAGTACAAAATCTAAGGAGAAATTTTAAATCTATAATCCTAAATATTGTAAATTTGAAAATTATACCCCAATTTTGATTAAAATTTCCTGTTTCGGATATGGTAAGGACTTCCAAGACATCTCGATTATAAACACGATATCAAATTCTAAGAATTGTATTTATGTTTCGTTTCGAAATAGTAAACGAGTGGCAACGTCTAGTCACAAAGATGTGTATTATTATAGTAATGCTCTAATTCTTGAAATTTCAAATAAAGAAATTTAATATTAAGAAATTCATAAGAAAATTCGCTGAAATTCTATTATTGTTATTATTTAATTTAAAAAATGCGCACATTTTAAAACATTTTTACAGCAGACGGCTGAAATATTCTTTTAAGAGCTTTATTTCTCTAAAATAGCCTGAATTCATTGAAAGATTAAATAAAAATTTATGAATACCCCAAAAAATTATGAAACTTCTAGGAATATGAAAATGAGCTTATCAATATAACATTTAAGGATTTTTAATAAGGTTTTCTAGTTAAAAATTTATTTTTTCCAATATGAATTAATATTACCTTCATTAGTTACATGGTTTCATTTAGAGTTTCGTCCCTATAATTTTATTTTAACTTTGAGTTTCATTGAATATCAAGGGATTAAATCTTCAAATCTTTACTTTTATTTACTGTATTAGAATAAATTTTTGTGGTCATTCTTTTCTTTTAATAAAAGCTAAGTAATTTTATACAATTTTTCTAACCCTCTCATCCATTGCCTTGGACAAAAATGTCTCAAATTTTTCTTACTTAAAAACAATTTATAAGGTTTTAATATTTACAAAAACACAATCCATAATAAAAATTGAGCTACAAACCAAATTAAGAGTTTCTTCTTCAGCATTTTTTGGAGTAAATGTAGATTAAAAAAATTATTCTTTTTTTTTTATGATAATTCTTTTATACACCAATGATACTGATGATGATTTAACTCTATAGACATGTGTTATTCAAGTATAAAATTATTTTCTTCTCGAGTAGTTTGGACATCGATTTAGATGTGTGATTTAGAGATTAAATTATTTATTTTATATAATATTTGTTAAATATTTACTTTTTTCTTATAGTTTTTGTTATTTAAATTCGAGGCATAAAATTTGTGTAGTAAAATTTACATGATCTAACTTCTAAATAACTATAAACCACTAAATTTTAAATTCAGGGATTATAATGAAATATGAGAAGTTTTTGTTTTCAGTTTTTTGACAAACAATAAATCTCAGAGCAAAATAATTTTCCGAAAATAGCAAATTTTATAACGAAATATTATCCTTTCATAAGCAATTTAAATCAACTTTTAAGCTTTTTCTCATAGAACATAAATAACATTTTAATGAAAATTCTATTCCTGAAAAAAGCAAACGATTTTTGCTGAACTAATAAATGTTATTTCTTGCAGTTAATTTAGAATAACTTTTTACATCATTCAGTTACGGTTTTTAATTTTCAGATAAATTGATATACAAAGAAGACTGCTAGCTTATATCTACTATAATAGTTTTGTTTTCCTTCCTCACAAAATAAACCAGCAATTTATAACATCAAAAATCAATTTGAAAATTCTTAAAATGTAATCAACTTTTTAACTAGAAACGTTACTTGTTAGAGGTGGATTAACATAACATTCTAAAGTAATACAAATTATTTATCAAGCATAGGCTCGATAGAATTTTTTCCTAAAATAATTAAATAACAAAAAAGAAAGAATTCCAGTTAAAACATCATTAAAGCCAGCCTCATTTCTTAAAACCATATTTTGCTTTTATATATTTACCATTATTTATTTCATTCCTAAAAAATAAACACACTATTAATTTTTAAAAATAATCAATTTTGACTTAGCCAAATTAAATTTCTGTTCTAATCAACTGAATGCAAGAGTCTCAGTCAACGACCGATCAAAAGATAAATATCATTCAGTGGATTAGCTTAAATGGACCAATGATCCTCTCGCTTCTAAGCTGATAAATTGCTCGAGCGCTGCCTTCATTTCCGTTCACGTGTCAACTTTCCGTTATCGATTGACTGCGTAAGTTATATCGATAACGGGAAACTATTAATCGGAGTCTGTTGTAGCAATCCACGCAAAGGCACGGAATTCACGAAGTACATTTTTAATGCACCAATTGACAGTCGTTCCAATTGTATCAAAAAGAATAATTCGAAGAATATTTTTTTGTAAAATATAGCTGATTAATAAACATCTTATTTTTAAAAAATATTTTTGTAAGTATTACTGGTGAAATGTTATCATTTCCTAAAAAGTGATCATAAAATCCTTGTTAATGTCTGCAATAAAAGAATCTGTGTTATTTATGTAGCTATTTTTTCTTAAAAAAAATTGTACACTAAATATTTGTTATATTAACTATTTATTTACATATAGCGGAGTACTTGTTTTGGGGGTACATGACCCACTCAGGCTTTAATCCTCAGAATTTATTATATTTATTTATATTAACTATTTCATTGAATTATTTAAGCATACATTTTTTTTAAAAAAATACATTGCAATGTTATAAATTGTAGTGAACTAAATTTTTATTATAAAATGCTTGTTTTAAAAATTATAAGGTATGAATTTCAAATTTAATTTCATACATAAATAAACAAGGGTCTTTCGCTGTATTTTTAAACTGAGAAGCCAATCCCTGATCAAATTGATGATTTGAAATGACAATCAGTTATGGAATATATTTATCTGATATCATGGCAACACATATAACTTTTTTTTACATTATATTTAAACCGCAGACAATTTATTTTTCTGCCTTTCCGAATCAGTTCTTTTATTTGAAGTTTATTTTTTCTTTCAATGTCATAAAACTTTTTCCGAATTAGAAAGATATATTCTTCTGTAAACGTTGTAGTTGCTTTCAATTTTATGATTTTTTCATACTTTTTTTAAATCAAGAAAATTTTATTATTTTTATTTTAATTATTATTTTATTATCGCTCTTAATTACTGGTCCGATAATTTACAAAATTTTTTAATGAATTTGACAGAAGAGGTAATTATATTTGTTCCCTTCTGTTTTAATATGTATACTTCTAAACCATTTATGTCTTGTGTAATTGTAATTTTGAAAGAAATTACAATTCTTTTACAAACACATAATAAAGAAAATTTTAAGAAATATTTTTTTTAATGCGCTGTATTTTTGACATGAACTTCCATTAAAAAAGTGTATATTAAGCGTACTAAATGAAATTTTATTCACTTCATTTGATTTCATTATCTCTTATTTTTTGATATTTATTATTTTAATCACAATTAACTAAGATTTTACAATGGAAGAAATATACATTGCAAGACGGAGAAAAATAACAATATTGTTAAAAAAATCATTTTTTAATTAATTACATAGAAAAATACATCCGTAATTATATTTTATATTATAAATAAAATCAGCTGATAATTCATATTATGAATAATATCTAGAATGATAATTTTGAAACTGAAAATAATAATCCATTACAATTTACAATTGCTGCTAATATTTAGCTTATTAAAATACAATTAATATATTTTTAAAACTCTTTTGGAATCCCGTAGCATTTGATAGAGTATTAATTTGCATTTGGAAATAACAGGTCATTATCCCTTTCATTACTCTCTTATTTTTATTTCCTTGTTAAGTAAAATATAATTACAAAATGTTATATTAAATAAAGTAAAATAATAACAACTCAAAATATTTGAACCTTTTAATTTGAAACATTACTTTTTAAAAACCAGTTATGAATAGATAACCCCGCTGCCATTAATATATGTTTTCATTTTAAAAATCTATGATTTTACAGCCCTACAAAATTAGTATAAATTCATAAATGATAGTATGATACAATAACAAAATATGTTAATTGATCAAGCCACAAAAAATTGTTCAAGAAGAAAAAAAAAAAAAAAAGGATCAAACATTTTGAGGATGGAGGGAGAAAAATAATTACACATGGTTACAACCTCGAGTTTTTTGTGTTAAGGCTCCCGTCTACCCGCCATTTTGATTTCCTGGACGTAATGTTAATCCTATGGAATTTTGACTTTAATTCTCACATCTTTATTATTCGATCTATTTGAATGCAATAAAGTGCATTTGAAAGAGCAAAAAATAATCAATGCTTCTGTGGAATTACTTTTTTCCTCCGATTTTTAAAAATATTTTTATTCTTATTTTAATTATTCGTTTTTGAGTTTTCTGGTCTTTAAAGAATATTTTTAAATATTCTTAAGAATCGGAGGAAAAAAGTAATTCCACAGAAGCATTCATTATTTTTTGCTCTTTCAGATGCACTTTATTGCATTCAAATAGATCTAATAGTAAATATGTGAGAATTAAAGTCGAAATTCCATAGGATTAACATTATGTCCACGAAATCAAAATGGCGGGTAGACGGGAGCCTTAAAGGAATTATTCATAGATTTCTATTTCAGTCGTGAAAAAAAATGCTGCGTAAATACATGAAACAATTAATAAGATATAACCCATTATCTCGATTAAGATTATAATTATAATTTTAGTTTTTATATTTTTAATTTTTCCAATGTTTCCTCCGATTTTTATAGCACTGATACATATATCTGTATCGGAGCCTTTCGAACTATAACGGTTAAGGCTTACGTCAACTGGGAATTTTGATTTAGTGAACGTAATAATGTTAATCCTACAGAATTTCTATTACCTTCTTCAAACATTCAGCTTTTTATCTGTTTAAATGCAAAAAAAGTGCATATGAAAAGGAAAAGAATATCAAAGACTCTTGAGAAATTACATTTTTCCTCCGATTCTTAAAAATATTTTAAAATATTTATTTTAAAAACCAAAAAAAGAAAAAAAAAATTCACAAACGAATCATTAAAATATAAATAAAATATTTTTAAAAATCGGTAGGAAAATGAAATTCCGCAGAAACCATTATTTTTTGCTCTTTCGAATATACTTTTTTGCATTTAAATGGATAAAAGGATGACGGTAGTAGAAATTCTACTTTTGCACTCAAATCTTTACTATTTGATTGCAATAAAGTTCATCCGAAAGAGCAAAAAATAATGGTTTCTGTGGAATTACTTTTTTCCTCCCATTTTGAAAAATATTTTAAAGACCAGAAAATTCACAAACGAATCATTAAAATAGAGGTAAAAATATTTTAAAAAATCGGTGGATAAAAGTAATTCCACAGAAACCTTCACTCCTTTTTTCTCTTTCAGATGATCTTTATTGAATTCGAATAGATTAAATAGTAAAAATTTGGAAACGAATGTTGAAATTCCATAGAATTAACATTAAGCTGACGAAATCAAAATGGCCGGTAGACCGGAGCCGTAAGAGAAAAAGTTTTTTACTCTTCTATAGAATCAAAATGTTTTGAAAGAAATTATAAATTTGAGGTTAAAAGGAAAAATCGTTTTAATGGCACACATCGCCACTTTTGATGTTTGTTATTTTCACAATTTCATTTAAAAAGTAACTTTCTTTTAATACAATAAAGTAAAGGGATATAGAAAAATGATTGCGAAATTTCTAGAAATTCTCGGTTGTTCAACAAAGGATTTTCATTGGTCCAGGGTTTCGAAATTGAAATTTTCTATACTTACCTCTAACTAATACTTGTATGTTCCAAAAATTACATACATTATCCTCTCGTAGAAAAAAAATTATAAAATATTTAATTGATTGAATTTACGTTTGAAGAAACTTTAATTTTGAGGGGGGAAAAAAAACCTAGAATTATGTATAAATATGTCCTGATAGTGAAACAAATTTTGAAAAATCACGAGATAATGCATCACCACTTGAGTTGACGCAAAATTATTATAATGCTTCAAAACATTTTGAAAGCTTTAAAATATTTAAGCCACTTAATTTTAAATTGTCACACAAAATGTAAGCAACCCCGAAGCAAAAATTCAGGCTTCGACTGGGCAAAGAAATTTTTTTTTTATTTACATACATTTTGAAAACGTTTAATTAATTTTTATTCATAGAAAATATTGATTCTAATATTACGATTCAAAATAATTAAATTCTTGCTTTTCAAGACACATAAAAAGATCAAATAATAGGAATTTCACAAAATTGTTTTAAAATATGTTCTTAATAATTTATATAATTGAGAAAATAGAGTTTCTTTTTCACTAAAAATAATAACAAAAAATATACGTATGGTTAATTTTTGCTTTCTAAGTGTTTATTCAAACTTCACCATACTGCATCTCAAGCACCATATTCGATTAATAAATTTAATAGTGAAATCCATTCTATGTCTTTAATTTTTCAGTTCCAATAATTTGTTTTTATTTTATAGCAATAACAGAGATAAAATATAAATCAGAAGTATATTTTTGCTTGTTATTGCTTGTTTTCTATAGTATTTAGTATATTTTCTATTTAACAACATAACTACAGTTTATCAATGTATGTAATGTCTTTAGTTTATAATATATTAAAATTAGGAAAAAAACTATTTTTTTTTACAAAAGTTTTATTAAAGTGTCCTGAATTTAATTCATAGTTCTTGTTCATACTCAATATTATAATGATTGATCACACTTTGGTTGCAAGGCTGTTTGACTCAAATGATGAATTAAAAGTATTATTTGTCCTTAAAAAACTGTACATGTTTCTTTTAATAATTTGTGCCATTCGAAACTTTCGAGAATTCTTAGTTTTTAATAAAAGCAATAAATCATTGAATAAAAAAACAACGAAATAAAGATACCTTCAGATTTGAAAAGCATTTGCTAATAATAATGAACCGTATTTCATAAATTTATTCAAGCAAAAAAAATGACCGTAATGTAAAGTGAAGATTTATTCACTTCACTTCTCTTTCTCTCTGACATATCCTATTCAAAATTCAACAACTGCAGTAGCAAAGAGCAAGCACATTGAAAATCCCTTTTTACTTCCAAATGTTCTCTTGTAGCTACAGAAGCTGTTATTTAAAAAGTTTCTACTTTGGGTGCAACAACCGAATTGTTATTATACACTGAAACCGGAAATTCTGTTTTTTTCTTATTTGAATGTGAAACCATAACTGCAATTCCGCGAAACGATGAAAGAACGAAGCACCACAGATGCTTCGCAGACTTGCAGGCTTGTTGAAACGACAGTTGTTAGAAAAGAGAAGAAACAAAAATAAACTCGTGGGTATATGTTTTTTTTTTCTCTCTCTCTCTCTCTTTCTCCGATCTCGAACCATCTAATTTTGCGCTACAAGGCTAGATTGAAAATTAGATGGGATGATAAAAATAATAATTTTGCTTTCGTAGGGTCACCCAAATTTCCCCCTTCAAATAACTTTTTTTTTTCTAAAAGAGAGAAATGAATATGTTGCAAATGTAATGTAATTACTTTTTTGAATGTTGTCTTGCATTTTTTTTTTAAAGAAAACGATTTCAAAAGAGGTTTGGAAGCTCAGCAAATTTTCTCTGTTTATACAGAATGAGCGTTTCAAGTTTACCCCATACAGCCATTCTCTGTATTTAATACACATGATACATGTAGTATTAAAAATATTTCTGTGTATATTTTGATTGGAGAGGTTTTAAGCAATGTTATTTAATCTCAACTAATAATTATCTTCTCTATTTCATTATTTCCTCTAAAAGACTTTTAAAATCGCACGATATTTATTCAGAAGTTTAACTCTGAATTGATCAATTGGTGATTACCAACGGATCTTAAAGATGGGAAACCTTACTTATTTCCAGATTTTGACGTAATGTCCTAATTCAAATTTCTTCGGGAAAAAAATTTCATACATAGATTTTGTAATGTTCTTTAAATAATATAATGAAAAACAGAAATGTTAAGTAATATAAAGTCATATTAATACCAAATCCGTTTGGCTTCTTTTTTTCTTGTTCTAGGTAATTAGTAAGAAAGAAATGGTGTTATACAACCAAAACAGAAATCATTGGTTAAACAATTGTTATATATATATCGATATTTTTTTTTATAATTTTTTGACATTTCTATTCTGTATTTTTATTTTTAGTGTATTAATAAGCGAAGTATGTATGGAGTATGGACAATTAAACGCAGAACGTATTTAGCACGGAACAACTTTTTTAAAATTTAGCAAACGGATGGAAACGAGAATAACAATATATGAAATGTAACAAGCATTTAATTTAGACACAAAAAAATTGCAGTTTTTTTTTAACACTGAGCAATATTGACATTGTTTATATTGCTTGCGCAACGTAATTTACTCAACTTGGAGGCAGACATTTTGATTCGTATACCTTCAATGAGTGGCCTTTCTAGTTTTCAATGTACATTTATTTTGATTTACCGTCTTACAGCGAAATCCCCCCCCCTTTTTTTTTTTATTCTCTTTGATGTGGCTGACTAAGCTCTTGAGGTTCTAATTTTGTTTCTGTTCTTCTGCCTTCCTGCTTCGAAGTTTGTATAAACTTCTAAATACCCTCTTAAATTCGGCACGTTCCGAGCTACGGCCGTGTCAGTTCACCTATTTTGCTGAATAATCGACCACTAATATAGTTGTAATCTGGGTACCAAAGAAAAGTCACTCCAGATAATAATTTAAACGGTTGAATCGTGTATTAAATAACGTGTTTACAATCACTCTGAACCTGTGCAGATGATATAAATGTCCGACAAAGTATTTCATCTCATACTAGCAACTGTAACATTAAATTCAAACAGTGAGCTTTAATTTAGTTGGGCATTTTTGTATTGATAAGAAACACAACATTAAAGACATTAAATGAAAAAAAGGACGAAGAAAATGTGTCTTTTGCTCAAAATCTTGCGTGAAGCGTCAAAAGGGGACAAAATATGAATGTAAGACATGTGACGTTGGACTATGCGTTGAAGAATTTTTTCTTATAAAAATACCATACAGCAAAATAAGTTTCATTTCTTATATCTTCATATTCCCTGTAATGGTACATCATTACACCATGAAATTTATTTAACAAATGTAGGTATATTTTGTACCTTCCTCAATGATTTGAATTTTTATGTATAAAACATACAATTTTTAATTAAATTATTTTTTCATTCGTATATATTAATTTTAATGCATTTTAAATAACATAAGTAAAAATCAAAATATTCTAATGAATAGCCGATTTTAGAGGATTTTTTTTCGTGAATTAGGCTTAATATCTAAAATCGTCTGTGCTCAGCGAGACACTCCGCGGTAAGAAGCCGCGGGCCCATAGAAGCACTTCTTTTTTCTCCTTCCGGTAGCGAAAGGGTTAATATTTTATTTTCTTGCTTCCTTTATGAACTTATAATTCGAATCTAAATACCGAAAACTTTAAAAAAAAAAACCAACCTAGACTATGAGGTCAAATTAAATCCATTTTCGATATATACGAAAGGTATTGGCAACGAACCTATTAATTTCGATCCTTATATACCAGAGGTATTTAACCTTGGGGAACCTTTTTAGTTAACCCTTTTCTTCAAGGAGCTTCTTGATCAAAGAAAAGAAAAAACAGGATATCAAAGCTTTATCCTACTCAAATTTACAAAATTATTTTTATATCTCTATTTTATCACAATAGAAATGTCTTAATAAGATAATGAATGGTGAAGTAGGTAAAGTTTTTTTTCTTTCTGTTTTCTAAAATTTATTCTATAAGTAATAAACAAAAGGAACAATATTTTAAATCATAATAAATTATTAAATAAAATTTTTTTGATGACATGGCTGTGATTGTTTTTTATTGCAAAGTATTTTTAAGTCTGGAATAATTGTTGAAATCTTCAGCCTAATGTCAACTTCAGCATCCAATCTGTTTCTGTATTTTGTTTTAATTACAGCGCACAAAGAGAATGAATTTTTGCATACATAGATTGAAACATATGACATTAGATGTTTCACAGCTCTTTTAGCAATTTCAGGATATTTTTTTCCGATATCATTCTAAAAATGCTTTATGTCAACTCGACTAAAATTTAGTTTCAATTGAGTGTCGATCGATATATCAATTCGTTGTTCTCTTCCTTTCATTGGGACAACGGAGGTGTCACAATCTTGAGAAGGATTTTGGATTTAAGGTAATTTTTCTTTTTGAACAGGGAAATATTTAAGAAATGTTTTTTGCAGATCTGATAAAAGCTGGACCAAACTAATTAGGAAAGCATTCAATATTTTCTTTCAAAATGCAAGCTTCCCAAAGTTTCAATTTTAAAAGAGTGGCCTGAATTTTACTTTATGTTTTGAAAATAGTGAAATAAGTGGCCAAATATGTGGGTGATTCTTTACCTGATCCAAATAATGGAGATTAATATGTGACCTAATGCCCCTCGATTAATGTATTTGAAGCACGTGACTTTCACGAAATTTAAGATTTTATTTATTCTATAAAGTATTTATTTATATTTATTTTTACAAGCAAACTACCTTTAAGAATTCGATCTTTTATAAAATTAAAATTTTACTAAAATTTTGTCGCTTTGATCAAGCGAATAGTGATCTCTTGCGGAACCCCTATCAAAGTTCCAAGGAACCCAGGTTGAAGACCTCAATTTTATACGATGAGGACGACAAATGAGCTATTATGCCCCTCTCTTAACTTTCATACCCCGCCTTGGAGGGCTTTGAAAATTAGATCCATTTTACCTGCAGCAACCTACATTGTACTTTATATAACGGGGGAGGCCAACTGCCCTCCTGGTGTCGACTTGTTATCGACAGAGCTGGGTCATATAAACAAAAATTAAAATTTTTATTGTTCATATGAGTACCAAAGAACATTCTACAGTGAGTCCTTCATTCCATATCCCATTACTAAGCGATTATCTCAGTACATTGACTTAATTAGTGTCACAATTTTTCAAACAAAAATTGAGCTAATTTAAAAAGCACTCGGGCATTCTTTCATGTGTAGACAAAACTACTGGAAAATACGGGGTAGCGCGAGTGTGTATTGTGTATAATTTTTAAAATTATACCTCATAAAAATATATTTCTTTCAATAAAATATAATTGCCATTAATTTATTGCAGAATATTTTCAATTTCTTTTATAAAGCTCAGGAGGATTAACCACTTCTCGGGAATAGGGAGGTGAAACAAGTTGTAGTTTTTGACTTGAGTGTATGGATTGGCGCTGAAAATGCAGATACTCTCTTCAACAACATCAGAAGTTAAACCGCCTTACTAACTAGCCAGAACCAGACGTCTTTTTCAGCCTTGTTGGTATGGCCGCAGCAAAAAGCTACCGGTCAACATTTCTTCGGACCCACTGGACCAGGGTTCGAAACAGCAGTGGCAACCAAAGTCGCCATCAACTCTCTCTCTCTCTTCTCCCTCCCACGGTGTCGGAAAATCACCGAATGTAGAAAAAGTGACTCAGGATTTGAACACTAGATGGCAGCATGGTCTATAACTGCTGATTTCATATGCCCCCGACGCAAAACTCTTGCCTCTGTATATCTAAGACAACCGCACATATATCACGACCAGTGATATTCTGGCTCCGGCACACGTGTCGACGAGACCCACCACTGGATTCGAGATAGTCGATGATTCTGATGGAAACTGTTCGAAGCAAAATTCAATTCAATAAGGAGTTGATGTGTATCAATTGCTATAATGGTTGAAAAAGCAACCATCTTTACACATACCAATGTTTCTCTTCGTATCATCGCGATGATACTGGAGGGGGAGTATGTAGCTATTTTCTTCAACAACAACACCAGAAGTTGAAACGCTTTTTTTAACTAGCTAGAACCAGACGTCTTTTTCAGCCTGGTTGGTATGAGCGCAGGAAAAAGCGACCGGTCAACTTTTCCTTTGATTCACTGGTCCAGGATTCGAAAAGCACTGATATTCAAGGTCAACAACTCTCTCCCCCTCCATAGGTTCTCTAAATCACCCTACACTGAAAAAGTATAATAACTTTTAAAAGTGATCTACTTCATCAAACGTATACACTCACATAAATGTTTTCGTATGTTTGGGCCGGAGTTGTCAAAGACTACCTTAATGGATCTTACCTCCTTCAGACTGGTCTATGCGATAGGGAATATTCTGCCGGAACTTATTGAAGAAGCAGTTGTTCCTCAGTCTTTATGACGCTCAATATGGTTCCTGCATGATGGGGCTCCTCCTCCATTACATCAATGAAATCCAGTTAGTGCTAAACGGCACATTTCAGCATCGGTCTTGCTGGTCCGGTTTATTGGCCTGCTAGATCATCATACCAATCATGGTTGGGTTTCTTCTAATGTCATATGGAATCATTCGTGTCTAGACTTCCGTTGAACCAATTGAAGAGTTAGTTTCCGGCATCTCTGCAACTGTCGGGGAGATGCAAGACACGACAGGAATCTTTCAGTCAAAGATTCCATATGGTGCCGATGTGAAGCTACGCGAATGCTTATGGTGAAAATTTCGAATACCTTCTGAAGTATGTGTGTTTTTTACCAGTGTAAAACTTATCATTAAAATGCTTTCTGTTACACTAACGCGTTGCGTTCTGATCTTGTCTTCTTCGCTTCTTTTGATACTAGCTCGAGTAGAAGTCATTTCCGACTCGGTAATGCTATGCAGTTCTTAATCGTCTTTGTGCCTTTTACATAAGGTGACAGATTTTAGCATTCGAAAAGCGGGACACCATTGACAGGGGGGAGGGGTTCTTGATTGAAAAGTTGGTACCTAAAAAATACCTATCTTTGGTATCTAAATAAACTACTTACCGAAATCATCTGAATAGCATATTTGTTGACAACACTTGTTTAACTAGCTCTAGCACGCATTGCGATGTGAATCGTTTGCGAGACAGTTACAAAACTCAATATGCGAAGGCGTTACTTCGTGGACGACCAACAAACTCCTTGCAGCCTGACCCTTCTCCTCTCTAAAATTCTCCTCCGTTTCCAATATTTGTATAAGAAGTAATTTCTTTACAACAAAGTTCCAAATGATACTAGATCGCTAGCGGAACATGTCGCCATAAGAATAAAATCTCTGGAAGTGTACAAAGTGTTCTCTCTTCATTTTACAGCAACAAAATGTTTTATTCGCTTTCAATGCCGAAAAATGCCACTGTTTATTAAGTCCAAACAATGGTGGTCGTATTCTAGCAACTGATCAAGGCGAACTTTGATGAGCAGTTCCTTATAATTAGTTCTCTACAATTATTTTTATTATTAAAGTGTATCATTATAAAATTTATAAAAATAACATAAAGCTCAGATCGGGGTGAAATAACTACATGGAAGTCCCGTTCTCTCACCGTTCCCTAGCTTGCCGTGCATTATTTCTAAGAATCTGGACTTTCTTAAAACCCCGCGGGCCGCGGGATAAATTGTTAAAAATCGAGACGGTCCCGCTAAAAGCGGAAAGCCTGGTCACCTTACCTTTACATCTTCTGCGAGTTTGTCGCATTGATGGTTACTCACCCTGTATTTCTGATTATACCTTTCTTTTCGATTTTTTTTTCTTGAAGGTTTCTGATTTCCTCTTCTTTAATTGGAAGAAATTATGTCTTGCATTATCTCTTACAACTTTTAGAGTGAATGTGTTTTTAGATTTATTGCAGTTATTCCTGCTTGCGGGCTTGCAGATCTTTTTTTTAAAAAAATATTTGTTGAAATCAGCATTAAAATACAACCAGACAAAAATATTAATTATTCATTTACTTTTTGGGTGCTTTTTCGTAAATTTAAATGAAAGTACCGTAGCATGAGAGAGTATTATAAATTCCATAGGATTAACATTCAATTAACTTGCTCAAAGTAATTCATGGGAGGTTTGTTACACAGTACCAGCCTTCATGGAACTAGACTTATAATCTCAAAAGATTTAGTTGGATGAGAAGAATAAAATGAAACCTAGAAAATATCATTTAGCAAAATGAGCTGAAAAAAAATCATAAAAACAATAAAATACACATATTTGTGTATCACATTATTTTTATATCAAACAATGGCATTCATGAGGACAAACTTTTTTGCTCGCTCATTGCAACATGTTTTTGTATTTAATTCTTTTAGAACAGTAAAAATCTAATTGCTTAACACAAATATCAGTAACTTAGTAAATAAACTTACACGCTTCTTGCACAAAATAATGAAAAAGGTGTCACAAGAGTAAGTCTACGGTTCACTGGAAAGAAGTTGAAGGCTACACAAGCATTTCGCAGGAAGCTCAAAACAATTCACGTTCTCAGTTAAGCTGCCGTTTAAGCCGAAGATCGGTTGAATCAAGCCCATTTAAGAGGGATTTGCGATATTAACTAATAACGATTTGTAACAACCTTCTAAATTGAAACAGATCAGAGAATTCAGAAAAATTTCTTGGAAAGAATCAACTTACAGGAACATCTAGCTATTCTTTTACATTGATATTTATTATTCAGAAGTACCTTTATTATAAGAAAATATTTAATTGGAAGAAATTGAAAATTTCACAAAATTAATCGGCGTAAGTTTTTTAAGAAGACATTTGTGTGACTTATCAGACAAAAGGTTCAATTTTTGATATCAGGGTCTCTTAAAGAATGGGTCTTCTAATGTTAAAGGAGTATCTCAAGCATTTGACGATAAAAAAAAAAAAAAAAAAATGGCGATTTTTTTTTTGTAGATCTCGCCACCAAACGGATTATTTTTTCTAATTCTAAAAACATTAAGAAAATTGGAAAAATTAATATTATTATAATGATATGATTTATTAAATATAGTAACGAAAAGAAAGTGAATTGTAACATACTAAAATTTTTACATATTTGGATTCCTCATGTCATAAAACCTTAATTCTTGAAAATTCCTCTTTTGATTCAGGAGATATTCTATTTTGAAACTTCGAAAAGCTGTAAGGGGGGCATATACAAGGGCATAAATTTTAATTATCGGTCCGCTCATCACGCAATGTTAAGGAACAGAAAAAAATATTCTAAATCCCATTTCCACGTAAGTAATCAAGTATATGCCCACCTAACAGATTTTTTCCGATTATTATCAGAAGCTTATTCAGCCTAACCGAGTTCCGAAATAGAAAATATCTGTTTTATAACTTAATTAAGTAGAGTAATTAAGTTAATTAATTAATCCATTAACGCCACAATTTAGTTCCCTTTATGCAGTTAACATCGATATTAATTTTATCCAGATGTGATCAGAATTGCGATATCTATAAAGAGTAATTATTATTATTTTGACGACTGTACCACCAGTCCCATTTTGCGACATTTTCATTTTTGCTGGGAACATAAAAGCATGATTCCGCTACCACTGGACAGGGATCCATCTACCAACCTGCCGACATCAGCATAGTTATTCATTGTTTTGTCGAATCGTTTTCCATCGCCAATTTATATTAAGAAATAATTATTTCAAACAAATTGGAATGTAAAAGTATTTGTATGTTTCCCATAATTTGTTTATTTTTTGCATATTTTTAAATAAGAATATATGAAGTTCTGCTCTCGAGGCAACAGCAACAACTACAATACGCATACACACACACGCATGCACGCACGCATGCACGCACGCACACACACACACACACACACACACATATATATCTGTGTGTAATGATTTCACTCTTAAATTCTCACACATTCTATATGAAAATTTAGTTATTCTTGTTGAATTTACATTGTTCTGTCCTGGAACTAATGCAGCATTTGAAAAAAAATTTCCCATTGGCAATTGTTTTTGAAGAAGTGAGAAATCAAGATTTAATGTTGACACTTTAGCTGCAGCACTTACCATAAAATTCAATATGAAGGATATCTCTTGCTCCAGAATTTCCAATATATCATTAGAAAATGAGATGTATACAAAATACTTGTTTAATTAAATAATTAAAAGGGATGTAAGCATAATTAGTATATTTTTGTTTGAATTAATAAACTGTTTCATTTGTTTACGCCGTATTTTTTTCTTGAATTTTTTCGTCTGACTTTTTCATTGTAAAAAAATTGGTCACCTTAATAAAAGGGAACAGCATTTCTCGAATGTTTCAGCGTTCAGTTTACTCCAAAGGAATAAATTCAAACTCAAACGAATTAATTTTGATCGGAATTCTTTTTAACGAAACTGGTTTTGAATACATTGCAGAGAAATACTATTTACTGCAGACTTTCAAGTGTTTGGAAGTATTGCGGAGTTAATAACATTGTTGAATGGAGTTTCTAATGTGTCGGAAAATTGTAAATGTAAAAGAAGATATCGTACGTTTCCTTATGCATTATTTGAAACCAAAATCTTGGAACGTTCCGTTCTTCTATAAAAAGCTTATGGATTCTTATTAGAGTATACTTACCGTTTCTATCGAATTTCGGGGCCGCGGTAGCCTAGTGGTCAAGGTCGTGAACTAGCGGCCGGCGGTTTTCGTTCAGTCGCGGGTTCGATCCTTGGCCGTCAAAGATCCGCCGTGTAGCCGGGGCTGATGCCCGTTAAATCTGTTCGGGGCCCAAAGTCCTCCCGTTGGCGTGGTGTGGATGTTAGGAGAGGGGGCGCTAGCTCAGGTGTCGTCCTCGTCACTTGACCGTGGTTCAAAATTACGAGGTCCGTCGCCAATAGCCCTCAAATTGGTCATTGAGATTCAAATACCTCATTGAGAACTGTTCGTCCTGAAAAACGAATTCTTTTTCTTAACAAATTTTCGGGACCCTCCGAGTGGGAGATTTACACCGACGGATCAAGGATCGGGTCCGAAATTGGGTTCGTCGTGTGTGTCTTCCACCGGGGTGTCCTAAACAGAGTCTACATGTTCAAACTGAATTTTTATAATTCAGTTTTTCAGGCCGAGCTTTCAGCAATCGGATTTGCCGTTTTGTGGGCCGTCTCTCATAACTTTAAAGTTTCTGTTTACTCCGACAGTTTATCCTCTATATTGCTACTGCAGAGTAATAGAAATAAATCGGCTTTTATCAATACCATTAGAGAAAAATTAACAACTTATTCTGATTTTTACAACTTACAATGGGTTCGGGCCCACGTCGGAGATTATTGTAACGAAATTGCAGATTTCTTTGCAAAGCTCGCTATCACTTATGGTGAGAAAATGAATGTTCCTGCCCCTCAGTCTCATATAGTTATGACCTTAAAAAATAAGCTTCTTTCTGACTGGGAGGTCTGGTGGTCAACTTGTAATACTGGTATTCGGGTTCAGTCATATATTCCTAGACCAAATTTGAGTTTTTATACAAATTCTAGTTTTATTACACGCTTCTTAACCGGTCATGGTCCCTTCATTTCTTATTTAAATCGTTTTAATTTAAAAAGTACAAATTTATGTCTCTGTGGCTCTGTTGGAGATGCTGACCACTACGTTTTCTCTTGCCCTTTTACCAGAGATTTTCATTTAAAATGTCCTGTTATTGAAGCGAAATCTAACTATTTGGCTGAGGTCCGTGTGTGAAAATCCCTACTTACATTCTAATCTTAAATCCTGTATACTTACGACTCGTAAAATTACCCAACAAATTTATTAATTTGTTTTTCAAACTTTTATTATATTTCTCAATTTTTTTATCATCCTTTACCATGTAGCTATAATTGTATGTCTTGTATATATGTTCCCACCTTTGCCTAATACTTAATTTTTGCTTACGAGTTTGTGGACGTTTTTGTATTGTGCTATTTAACCTGATGTGTATCTTATTTCTGTGAGAAAATTTCAACTGTTTCTTGTGTTTCTGTCATGTATATTTTTTGTTGTGCAAATACCTTGTACATTTTATTTAACCTTTATTTCAAGATTGTGTAAATCTTATGTTATTTTGTCAATAAATGCTGAGTGCGGGGGTGATTGTTTCCCGGGGGTCCGGTTTGCAGCTCTAAACCCTTTGGGTGAGCTCGGTCCCCTTGGGTATTCTGCCAATAGCCCTCGTGTTGCTTCTAGTGCGACGTTAATATAAACTAAATTCTATCGAATTTCCCTTCATGTCCAATACAATACAAGCCGTTCTGAAATATTTATTATTTCATATGCTTTTTTTATGTAAAAAATTAAAGAGCACAAGATGCTGAAGTTTCTTGAGGAACTATCATGACAAAATACTTGAAGAGTGAAAGTTCATTAGAAGAAGTAAGGGATGAGAAAATAGTCGGCGATAAGCAAACATACTGTAAGATGAATAATGAATGGATGTAGGCAAGGGAAGATTAGAAACATCTGAAATAATGTTAAAGCAAACAACAAATATAAGTAAAAAATAGAAGTACATCATCATCAGACGATAAGAATGAGAAAGTAAGCATATGAAGATAAACTTCTAACAGAATTCCCGCAACTCATTAAGGAAATTGGATATAAATAATTTTTAACTAACTATAAGGTTGACATTAATTTCATTGAGAAATAGTTTATTTATTCGCAAAAGATAAAACTTTTTGTGTGGATATTCTGATAAGGCTACAGTCTAAAATATATGTAGCTTATAAATAACACGAGGCTTATAATATTCAAAAAACGAGTTTTTTGAATATTATAAGCCTCGTTAACCCATGTTCAAAATGAGTTTTTTGAACATGGGTTTTCTTTGAAAGTTCACACATTGTTCAACATAATTTTTCTTCTTTAAATTTTAAGTGCAAATGGGAATATTAAGTCAAATTGAATTTATTCAATAATTAGTTTTAATAATTTATTGTATTAATGGACGTTTATTAAATTTGTCATCTAAAATAAATATGTGTAAAATTTATTAGCTCATGTAAAGCACAATGTTAATCAAAAAAGCTAAATGCAATTCAAATTAAAGTGAAGACAAATTATTAAACAACGGATTTGGCGATCATTTGGTGACTTGGCGAAAAATTTGGTGTAAAATTTAATTATTTAAATAATAAGTTTTAATCAATTAATTTTTGTTAATTATAATTAAATTATCGTATTGTCATCCAAAACAATTTTGTATAGGATATTTAAGCTCAATTGAGCGCTTTAAAAGGTGAGAAAAAGCTTTTAAAGTTTTGAACTAGACTAAGTTACAACTTACCCAGACAAAGTAGTAATGTGTGTCAAAGATAATCCATTAAAAATGACTGCAAACATTTATCGTTTCTTTCCAAAGCGTCAAGGAATATTTCTGTTCAAAACTTGCGTTTAGTTATCCTGCATTCGAAACCATGCTGAGGAATACAGTTCTAGAAAAACTTTAGAATAGAGTGGAACACATTGACCTTGAGAGTTATTCATAAATTTTGTAATTTACTTGCAGGAAGGACATGTTATGATTTAATCACTTTCTGATGCAAGTAATCTGTCTGAAATGACGCATAAACATGGCATTACCGCCATAAAAAAAGTATGAAGATATAGAGGGAAAATTACATGAATCTTATTTTTCTTAAAGCAATATTTATTATACTGTATACTTTTGGGGCAGTGGTTGGTGTACAGTTTCATAGATGCGAGCTCACGTGAAACACGACATGAATATTTGTAAGGTGACCAATCGTCTTCCTTTAGGGAGAACAGAACAGTCCTCCTTTTGTAGGTTCTGTTCTTCCTCTAAAAGTGCCCTCCTTTCTGTCCTCCTTTTTGATATTTTAAAACTAATCTGTTAAT
>BMAW01044174.1:0-35653 GCA_019974015.1 Nephila pilipes
CTGATGATTCCTTCATGGTGTTGCATTTTCTACAAACAGCAGTTTAGTTAAACCGGTTTCCGAAATATTAAATTTATTGAATCTGTATACAATATTACGTGATGCATTGAAAGTCATTATATTAATTAAAAACGAGTAATAAATCCTTTACTTGATTGCAGAGATATTCATCAACAAAAGTGTAGGCAGAAGTGAAAAGTTAGTAGGGATAAGAAATTGTAAAATGTTCAAAAGGTCTTTTAGGTCTTATGTTATTATGCTTCAAACACAAAAGTCTCTTACTGACTTCTGTTTGAAGCATAATATTTAATTCCTATAAAGGGATAATTCGGATAAATCATTGTTTTTGTGTTCTCTTTTAGAGACAATACATAAAGTATTTATATTATAATAGTTACATAAACAAAGAAGAAAAACATTATTCTTTTAGAAAATATGACGCAAAGTTTTTTAAGCATACTCTAAATTTGTACTTGTGTGTGTGTGTGTATCGCAACAAAATTGTGTTCAAAACCTTTAAAGAAAAAAAAGTACTCTTATAAAAGAAGTAATTATTTTACAATTTAAAACAACTATTTCAAAAGTTTTATTTTCAAATGCAGCTCGTGAATAACATTATGGGTAAATAATCATACAAAACAAATTTCGGCAAGGTATTATACAAAAAAATTATTATTGCCATTTTATTATTTCAAATATGATATCAAAGAAGTTCTTGTTTATGATTTTTAATAATGAAATCAGAAAAATCTCAAATATAGGAAGCTCTTTCTCGGTAAAAAAAAATTAGAAAAACTTTATAAGTTTTCTTTTTTTTCAGTTTTTTCTATCTCCTTCCCATCTATAAATGACCAAAGAATTCGGCTTTGCATTGAATGACCAACTCCGTAAAGTGGTACTCACCAAAAAGAGAAATAAACCATGCACGTAAAGAACAGATAATCTAGATTATAGCAATTTACGGTGAGAACTATTTTACATTCTTTAATTCTGCAATTCAATACATAGAATAACAATTTAGTAGATAAGCAAACTCAGTAGTAACAAGCTTCACATTTAAATAATTCAAAGTATTCTTAAGAAAAAATTAATAAAATAAATTCCTTACAATTACAGCTAAAATATTCTTAATGATTATTTAATAATAGCAGTGGAAATAGCCTACGTATTTCTTCTGATTGTGACTTCAATAAACAACCAATTAATGTATTAATAATAACATGATAGAGCTTATGAAAGAAAAAGGATCTAACTAAAACTGAAAAAGAGTGCATCTTATTTTGATAACTTAACACTCTTAAGAATATTTTTCTCAATAATAAATCAATATTGCAAGAGATATATACTCAAAAATATCTAACTGTTACTAAGAAATAGCACGTAATTACTTTTATTATATCATACGAAGATATGAATCCTTACAACTGAGTAATAATCGCAGATTTTGCTTCTAGATTCTTTCAACATAATAAAAACCAGCAATAAAAAGAAAAAATTCTTCTGGAACAAATAATTATGTGTGTGTCACATGATTAAAAAATTCTATCTGAGAAAAACAATAATCGACCAACATTGAATCATTAACTCATTTCATTTCTCATTGTTGGAGCATTTACTTTCGGTAAAAATAAACAAGTGTTAATATTTTGAGATATAATCAATTAATAAATATTAATATTAATTGAATATAGGTCCGAAATATTAAGCTATAAAACTTGGAATAATCTAACCCAAAATTATGCAAACTTATTATTAATGATTTAGTTTTTCATATCCATGGTGTATGATAAACTTGAAACATTACGGGAACTTTTAATTATTAGTACTAGAAATTGTAATAACTGTAATCGGTGTACCAGTAAATTGCAAATTTTAGTCTGAAACTGTTAAAAAAATGGCAATTCTACATACTTTTGACCCGTATAATACATTTTTGTACTTATTCTTTAGCCTGCGTCTTTATTTGTTTTAATAAAACATTTAAAACAGCAGAAAATTTGAATGAACACAAACGAATGTCAATGCAATAAAAACTGTGAAAACAACAATCAGTCGGATTTGAACAGAAATAATAAATGTTGCCGATTCCAAAAATTCAGAATGCACAATTCATTCAGAGGCTGCGATAGTGTAGTGGTTAGCATGTCTAACTGCAAGCATTGTCGACTCTGGCTCGATTCCCGGTGGCTTAGGTTTAGGTAGCTAGTCGTAGGTATTTAATGTGTTTACGACTTTCTAAACCTGTACATTCGATTTAAATATCCAAACAAAGAATTTTTTTCTCATTCTAGCAACTACACATTTTAATCCAAACATTAATTGAATATTCTTGTATTGATAAAACACATCACATAAAGGAAAATTTAATAAATTGCAATGATAGCTCAAAATGTTGTATTGAATACTCTATTAACATGTTTGTGCTTAATAGCTTTTTTAACTCATCTGCTGAGCTTCGAGAACATTTTAGTATACTAAGACCGCGGTTGTATGCATGTTTGAATGTGAGCAGTGCCGACTCAGATTCGATTACCAGAGGCTTCGGTTTGGAAAGCTGGTCGGGAGTCAACCCGGCTCTTCATTCTTCCAAAATCGATAAATGAGTACCGAGGTTGCTTGAGCAGTTAACTGCGGGTCCAACGTCAGACTAGCCACTCGGCCTGGACACCGGCTGGTAATTACTCCCTCTCCGGGCCCAAAGACAACAGAAATGTAGATGAGCACCACCTGCTATGACTTCATAGGCCCTGGCAGACTTTAACTAACAATTCTTTCGACATATGCTATACATGAATGAGAAGCTTAACTTTTATTGTTGAAAGCAAAAATCCAACATAACAATTTGCTACTGGCACAAAAAATATGTATAAAATCTTTAAACAAGAATTTTGAGAAATGTATTCAATTAGTGTATGTGTGATTCCATAATAATTATTAAACAAACTAGTTATGAATCTCAAAGATTTTTTTCTATGACGGGATTACTTAGAGCAAATTTATATCATAATTAAGAGACTAAAGTGTGTTGATCAGTTATGTTTCTTACGATCTTATTTTTCATAATATGGTGACAAATAGATAATGTTTTCAGTTATGCACTTTTCAATTGTTTTCATTGTAAAACAGTATTCTTGTGTTAGTATTATTTATAATTTGTTATAAAATTGTCGAATTCTATTTACATTGTTTATATTCGGAATAAAGTTTATTTTCACTAACAGTATAAGAAAATCAAATGAAATGTCTTATTGTGAATTTTTATTTTATATTAACGGCTTAAAGAAAATCAAGTAATGTGTTGGTATATCAATTTTGTTTGAAAATTTTACCGAATTACCGGTAATAGAATAAGTCGGTAAATTTGCAATTTAGTATGTATTGTCCTCAAGCTAGAACATTCATGTT
This sequence comes from Nephila pilipes, assembly GCA_019974015.1. Classification (NCBI taxonomy): domain Eukaryota; kingdom Metazoa; phylum Arthropoda; class Arachnida; order Araneae; family Nephilidae; genus Nephila; species Nephila pilipes. Next base: position 3,406 of record BMAW01044174.1, read on the forward strand.
TATTCCTGAGACACCTTTCAGTGATATTTTTCTTTGGCAGTCGCAGATTTTATTCCTTTATAATCTAATGCCGGGGAGAATTACATATTCTTTATACTACAAATATTTTATTGTAAACATCTTTCTAAAAATTCACGAAATTTGGAATGGTAGTAATATTTTAAAGCTCTCTTCCCAATTTCACCGCCAGAAGTTTTTAATTTCTTTATTTTTTTATATCTTATTCATAGATAATATCCTTAATTTGGAATTCGATCTTTTTTTTTTTCTTTCAAATTTGTTTTTTAAATAGTAATAAAAAAAGGATATCTTATTTTATGTATCTAAAAAGTTAAAAAAAAATTTTTCCTAGCTTTAAGTAAATATTTTAATGTAAAAAAATTAAGAAGTATTTTAATTGAATAAATTAAATTTTTTAATGTTTTCTCTTAAAATTCTTTTAATTCTCTTAAATTTTTATATATTAAATTTTATATAAAAATTTAATTCTCTTAAAAGTTTAATATGATATAAACACGGGAGCAATTGGATAGATATATTGTAATGATAAGTAGAATTGTAAGGTAAGAATAATGGATTTTAACAAAGTAAATATTTGGTTTCATGGTAAATTTCACTAATGTCAATGTGAATACATGAAAAATCTTTCTATACTTCAATATTCCTCTATATAACTCTTATTCAGTTTACTTTAAAATCAAAACAAAATGAAACATATGTTTCATAGTAATACACGTTGAATATCAGATTGAGTCAATTATAAAATACAAAATTGAGAAGATAATATGTGATATAAACAATTTTTACTTCTTGATAAAGAAATATTTGTCCAGATATATTTTTATTCATTTTCAATGCACACTTTTTGGATAGTGATTAAATGCGAACAATTTTTAAATGTAAATGATAGTAGATTAAATTGACTCTTCAGAGAATTAATTTAAGTTCTTAAAGATAAATTCAGATGAAACAGAATAATGATAATTATTTATAGAGTAAAAACAATATTTATCGAATGTGAAAAATATGGTATACGAAGTAATTATATATTATAAAATTTTCAGTAATCATTTAATAATCAGCTCTTAAATAAGGTATTTATTATTTACTACAAACCACGTGATGCTATTCAAGTGAAATATCTAAAAGAACTTTTTTCATAGTTATTCATATCTAATGAGTTACATCACAAAATTTAATATTTTAGTAGACTTACAATATATATATATCATTAGTACGTTCTCGTCTGTTGTTTCAGATTTGAAAACGAATTAAGCTTTACACTTTATCAGGAAAAAAATACTTCAGTGTAAATATTAAATTCTTTTCTATCAGATAGATCAACATCTCTTACTATACTATTCTTTCTGCTGTAATCATTCCATTTTTGCGTTTCATGTTTATCTTTTCATTAAGACTGTCCTTAATTCAAATAACTGTTAAAGTTCTAGAATTCTTTGGAAATAAAGTAAACCTCACTTTCAAGTAAATATAATAACTCAACACCGTAATTGGAAAGGTAAGATATTCATGTTAAAACTGAATAATCTAAAATTTAATTTTATCTTAAGTCGTCGAAATCCAAATTAAATTAAAGTCGAAGTTATATTTCTGATGGACGATATTCCTTTTAAGATGCGCAATTCACAACTATATAACTTTCCTTCTCAACCATCTCTAAGAACGCCAATATATATATATATATATATATATATATATATATATATATATATACAATGAATTACAAAAAACAGTCTCACTTCGGTTCTTTACTTATATGCATAAACAAATACACAAATAAATGTGAATCGGTGAAACTGAATAAAATAATCTACCAAATCGAATAACCAAAAGTAAAAGTGAATCTCACGTCACATATTTTAATATAAAATGGATTTTTAGCTTTAATTTTTAAAAGTAAAAAATCGCGTATAAATTGTATTAGATAACTTTTAATACGCAGTAGATTGAATTGATATAAGTATTATTACCTCATAATATGAATATCGTTAAAAGGCTTTACAAAATGGAACGAATTTTAAGAGATAACATTTTAATCTCTTACGTTCCAAAATTACATTCTGCTCTAATTTACTAATAACCGAAGACAATAATTACGAGTAAATGTATTCTTGCATTCAAAACTACAGCCAAACGTGCAGCGTTTATGATATTTTGTGAAACTTTATTATTCCTGTTTACTACGGTAGTGTTTACATTCGCAGATTTATTGATGGACCATTCATTCATTAAATAACAATTTCAGTGTCACAATTCTTAATTTTATGAACAATGATGCAGAATTTTTAATGCATCTTGATTTTCGAGATTGAGAGATCAAATTTTCAAAATCTTTTATTTGGAATAACACATTTTAAAACTAGATTATTTCTTATGACTATACCCTTAACTAAATAAAACAATTCTTTTTTTTTTTTAAAAAAAAAAACTGTTTTTTAATGTGCTTCATTTTAAGAATATTTTATCTCTAAGAATTAGATTAAATCAGCCAGTTGTGAACGTCAAATTCAAATTATTTAACCGAAGGCTTTCCATCCATCCCATTTATCCTCATTTTCTAGTACTGTTTATCAAATGAGTGGCACATGATTGACTGTATTTACGTATCTGTACTAAACAAATCCAAACGTTCTTCCCAAAGACTAATTATACTCAAGGCTATATTTATAATTATTTACATACGTAAATTTCGAGCATGAGTGGCAATATGTAGATCTTTATTCATAAACCTTTACAACTTTAATTTTTATTAGCACAGAACCTTTTTTTTTTTCATTTATTCATTTAAATTTTTTTTTTTAAAAAAAAAGCAAACACTATTTCTTGATCATTCAAATAATAAAATTATGAACCAATAAATAAGCATGCGAAAAATTTATGGAATGTTTTTTATATTTATTTTGATTTTTGAAATAATGGATAAAAATTAATCAAGAATCGCAAGTGATGGGCAATTTAGCAAAGAGAAGAAATGAACTCAATTCATAATCATTAAAAATAGAACACATTTTCCACATTTAATTACAAATAAATATTTTTTTCTTATTTCCTACTCTAAGACTTGATTGCTATTCAAACAATTTATTTACGACAGTGAGAATTTTGTTAGAAGAATTAGAAAATCTAAATAAATCATTTCTTCCATCAGTTCTCACAGTATTTTTAAATTGGGAAATTTATTTACGACTTGGACATAAGAAAAATGCGGAAAATTATATAGCTAAATGTTAGTTAAATTTTGATTAAAAATCGTAGTTGTCAAATAAATGTGCTATATACTTCTGCTATTTTAAAAAAATTTAACTCATTATTGTCATTTATATCCATAGAAAATATTCCAATAAATAGAATTCCAAAATGTAAGAACTGTTGTTCACAACATTAAAACAAGCAACCGTATGAAGGAATAGACCAAACTAATAAACAGTACCAGGATAACATTCTTGATCATTATGATTATTGGCAACAATTTCATTTAAATTCAATATGGGAATATGGTTTATAGAATAAAATCCACCACTTAGCTTCGTGTTCCAGAAATTTATATACTAATATTATGTTACCAGTAAAATGGGGTTTTTTTTTTATCCAGTTGCTTAGAATTTTTGATCTGTAATAAACTTGGTAGTTTTGTTTTCGATATTATGAACAGTTTTTAACATTGGACTATTCACGATTATCCCTTCACTGACCTCGGGGACTTCTATCGAGTTTAATTACATAAAATTACAATTTCTTCCCAACCAAAATGAAGCGTTATAAAGTAAATTAGAAGACGATAGAAATGAACTGATGTGATTTAGATCATGCAAACAGTGGAAAAGAAGAAGAGAGAGAAAGGATAAAGATCGACAGCCCGTTCATTGTTACCGAACTTAAAGTTATTCCATTATGTTTGCAAATTGAACTGAATTCCACTAACCATATTAATCCATGTGGTTACCATTAAGACAGTCCTGAAATTACTATTGAGTGGACTGGTAAGAAATTTCCTACTTAAATCTTAAATTAGGTCTGTGAGTTAGGGTGAAACTCTAGAGAGAGCTACCTATGTTATTCTGCATTGATAATAAATAATTTCGATTGTTTAGTCTTTTGTTTTCTCAAACTGCGTTTTATCACTTAGGTTTAATGTAATAAATTGGAATGTGGCGCAAGAGCCGAATAATAAAGGACAAATGCTTCAAGTTTACAATTAAGTTTGATAAATTTTGAAAATCTCTTTGTTATTTTCTTGTCTATTTCTAGCAAAGAAAATTATTTTTTATTTATTTAATAATTGCAAGTCAACTATTGAAAGAAATCTAACTTTGAAACTTTTGATTACTCTATAAAACACCTAAATATTGAATAAATACTTTTTTTAGGAAAAAATATTTTCCTCAAAAATAAATATTCTAAAGCTAGCTAATTCATTTTTTGAAACATTTAAAATGTTTAATCCAAAGTTAAGCAATTTTTGTTACAATATCTTAGGAAATTCAGTTTTGAAACAATTCCAATCTTCTGATAGGATTTCATTGTTTCACAACCCTAATCAATCAATCAACCTTCGATATATTTTTATGTGTATTTTAGATATAATGCTCTAAAAAGATGTTTTATTCATTTATTTGAATTATTTTTCTAAAGTTTTTCATTTAAATTTAATAATTAACGGGAATAATGGAAAGGAAATTTCAACACTTATAATCAATAAAGAAACTCTCAAATTCGTATGTTTTTTTAAAATGCAGTTTAAAAATTTAAATACTTAAATTTAATATTATTTTAAATGTCTGAAATAAAGAAAATGTAATACTGAACATAATTTTTCAGTAATTTTCTCGTATTGTTATTCTTTATACTGTTGTATAATTTCCTGCTAGTTTAACAAAGAAAATAAATTTTAATTCCTGTGGTTTCATCATTCGCCTTTAACGATTGCACACTTATTTCAATGAAAGATATTGATCTATAAGACTTTTCCTTATCCAATAACCTGCACATTTTTTAATACCTAAATGAAAACTCTGTACCAAAAAGGATTGCAAGACTTTTTAAGTTCATCAAATTACTAAACTAGTATCCTTCAAAGCCAATTAATTCCTAGTTCAGTCTTCTCTTTACTACGGTCAGTTTGATTCGCTATAAATTCAGGTAATTCACTGTGTCTTTGTAATTCTTTCACTTTTCTTATCCAGTATGCACAGAATTCTTGTTTAAATCTATAAAGTGGTTATGGATTTACATGCACATAAGGGATTTCAAATAAATTAACTAAATATAAATGCTAGAAAAGGAATTTTCTAATAAAAAAAACTTATTGATTATTATGCAAATCATATAATTATATGGAATATTTGACCTTTTTATGCAGATTCTGACTTTGTGAATACTATAAATAAATAACATTGAAGATAGGGAAAAAATGGGGAAACATGTTTTTCACTATGTTACCTGATGAATGCTTCCTCGATTGGCAGTTCTCTTGGATCTCTTCGGAAGAACTGGTCGGCAACTGGGGTGGCTGGGGCTCCAGAGAACTCTGGCCAGCCCCATCGGCGTTCGAACTGTCCGCGAACACCCCCTTAGCATCCACTGTGGTGGTGGTGGACACGGGAGTAAATTCCATGTCCCTAAGCAGGAACTCGGAATCCTCGATATCGGACATGGAATCAATTCTCGCAGATCTGTCACTCACGACTTCCAGCATGCTCTTGTTGAAAAGGGGTGACAAAAAAAGGAGTTTTTCTGTTCGTTCCAGTTTATAGTGACGTCAAACAGTGACAGCGAATGATGATCAGTCGGAATATTTAGCATTTCCTGGCTGGGTTCCTGATCACTTAGGAGAGAGATTACGCAGAGGAGGCAGCAGGAGCATCGTATCCAGCCGTTTGGAGCACCCCTTCGGGGGATAGATCGGATTTTTCGTCTTCAGGAACAGGAAAATTATATAAATAAATATATCATTTATGTCCCCTCCCTCTTCTTCAGGTATAAAACGGAAATAAGAACTGATTCAAAAAACGAAATCGTGTTCCACAACGTTAAACTTCGCTCCCGTGTTGATCTGGGATATTTTAGTATTTTGATTCATTTATTTTTTTTTTTCATTTAGATACTCCTTAATTTGCCATCAAAGAGTATTTTTTTAACGTAACATCAACATACACAAAATACCTTTCCTTAACTCTTCGCCTCTCTCGCCGTCTAATAAAAGCAGCAGGGATGCGAAAAAACGTCAGGGATATCAAAATTAATCGTTGCTTTTTTTTTTCCCAGTCGGAAGTTTGCTATGGTTACTTTTTTCCCTTTCTATTAAATTAACACTCCCTATACACGGGGATGCGTGTATAAACGTGCACACACGTGCCTCCCAGTTAAAGTAGACCTTGGCTACTATGTACCATGCTGGAATAACGGTTGGTAGGAAAGAGAAGATAAAAAAAATATTCCAAGTTTTTGGATTTCTTCGAGATAATATTCTGTTCCTTGAGAAAGACCGGGCAAATGCCTCTGCCAATCACAGCATGCGTCAAATGACGTCATAGGCACGTCACCCTAAAACACGCGTTGATGTTGAGAAGGTGTAAGAGAGTAAAAAAACGGGAAGCGCGAAAGATGCCAACCTGGGCTTCCAGCTTTTTAGCAATCGTATTTAAAGTTGCGGTGAGAGAGAGGGGAAAGAGTAGAGCTCTTTTTTTAAAGAGTATACTAAAAACAAAATATGACTACGAATAAATTATTTTGGGTGTTCTACATTTTGTTACAAAGCAGTTAAGCGAGTTAAGTGTTCCGTTTTAATGCTTTTCAGCTATTTCTTTTCATGCAGTTCTAATGGTGTCTTAATGGTTCATTAAAATAATTCGATCAGTTAAATTATCAGAAATATACGTTAAAGTCTGCAGTGTCTTTGACTTTTTGAATTCCAAGATCATACAAATAAAGTTGTCCAATATTTCTGCACGATAGATTATTTTGATATTTTCATCGCATTTTTACTACTTAAAAATACTTTTCTTAACATTAAAATACGTAGGCTTTATTTAAATTTCAAATATCAAAAAATTTATATTCAAAATAAACTTCTGAAAGTATTTCATTGCACATGAAAATTTACAAGTAAAACAAGTATTCAATAAAATTTTTCAATAAACTGAAATAAACGACACATTTAAAATAATACAACTATCTATGCTCTAAGTTAATTTTCATACTCAATTTATAAAAAGCTTGGTATTAATTAACTTATAAAAACAATATAACCTATATTTTTGAATTATAAATAAATTAAATTATTTATTTATTGTATTATATACCGTATATTTCCGTAGATAAGATTGGAGTTAATCATACAAAAGTCCCTCAATCCCGGGATCATCTTTTAGGGCATGTGCAAAAAATTGCGTAAGAATTTTATATAAATTAAAACCATTATATAAAATAAATCGAATCACTCACTAATATATTTTAAATCCTTCAAAATCCTCACATTCATCACCTAGGGCCAAATAGCTCCTCGAGTACTTTCTTAATTTCGTTGTTGAGAAGCTTGTCATATGGGCCTAATAAGGTACCTAGAGAATCGATTTCAACTTCGTCATCAATAAGCCATAACAAATCGTCCTCAGTGCCATCCATAATATTAGAAATCCAACATCTTTTGAAAAATTTGAGAAATACTTCTACTTTCACTTTTTCCCATGGTATAATCACGAAATCACCCAGCACAAGTGACGCAGCCCGCATAGCTCAACCCTTCGTAAACGACTTTTCGCCACACATTCCATTTATTCCATTGTTTATGCATGCGTTCTTTGAGTGGTTTATTCAGAGAGACGTCTAAAGAGGCTGTATCATCGAAGTTAAGCTACCCGGTACAGTGTTCTCAGTTATGTGACTGTGAAACATATTCCACATAAATAAACTGTATTGATTTCATAGAGCACCTGTTTGCCTCTGTCGCACCATTCTAGTCCATCCTTTTTATGAAAATGTATGATAATGCCTGGCTTATTGTAAGAGTAATTTTCCTCTGAAAAATTAACATGGGCTTTAATTTGATCCATCTGCCATGCATGTTAATACTATTGTAAACAGGATCTTTCCGTGGTCTTATTTTTGACTTTGAACAGTTTTTACGCCTTTTGTTTACACAGTTTATCATGTCGAAACTCCTTTGTGTTTCATCTATGTTTACGATATTAGATAAGGAAATGTTGTATTTTTACCTCATACAAATAACAAATTTGTAAAAACTCGTACTTTATGGTCAAAACCTAGTGGTGATTTTTGCTGAATTTTTGTTCTGTGTTATATTATCAGACTTTTTCTGTTCATGAAAGAATTGCATTAACCTACTGTTGCTTTAAATCCTTTGCCTTGTTCTGGATTGGCCCATGCGCACTACAATACATTAGAGCTAATCATATTTCTTCTAACTACATAACAATTCTGTGTCTGTTCTTGTACCCATTCTGTAACGTTATATTATAAATCTGGCCAGCAAGTAATTCCTCACCTCATACAACGTTTTTTTATTGGCCCTTTTTAATATAGCAATTTTTTTTCTCCAATATCATACCATCTTCTCCGTTATATCGAAACCCCTTGCACAATTCGATTCCATAGTATGTTTTAAGATTTTTAACTTGAAGCTGGCTTCATATTTCTTTATTTTCGTTGGTTCTATGATTTGGCCCACATTTTACAAATTTTGCGCTGATTACATTGATAGTACAAATGGTTTGAATATACGACACAACCTACAACGAAATTTGTTAGAGGTATATGTGAGATCATGATTCGGTACATGCTTGTCTAGTAGTGCTACCAAATGCAAGGAAATAAAATTTGTTCTGGATGATGATCGCTGATCTAAATTAAATTCATAGACCCTTAATAGTTTTGGGGTCGTCTTATAGGACAGATGTATGCTAAAGCTATAAAACTTTAAAGAAAATTTATACCTCGTCTTATTTGTGGAAAAAAACACTTCAGCACTATAATTACATTTTATTGAATGCATAATTTACTACTAATAAATTTGCTCACAATCGCTGTAAATGGTTTGAAATTTTTTTCCCCCATTGCTTTTCAGTTTTTCTAAAACTTGTGAGATTCTTAAAAATCATTCACTTGAAAAAGAAAAATAGATATTTGATAAAACTTTTCTATAAGAGATTTTGTGATGACTTTTGGTTGCATGAGCAAATTCACACATTTTGATCATGTGATTTTAAAGATGTTTTTAAAAATCGAAAGTTATGTCAGCATTAATGCTGTTTTCACATTATGTGTTGAAAAATAGAGCCCAAAATCAAATCATTTTGTCTGATTGAGAAACGCTAAATACTGATATTGTTTTCTGATTTCATTGCCACACAGAAAGTGAAATGATTTAATGTGCTATTATTTTATGTTTAAACCATTACTTTTTTTCTCAAACATTATAAAATAACTATGCCACGGTAGCCTAGCAGTCATGGTCTGAGTTACATGACCAGTAACACTTAAGTCGAATCTAGTTTCCAATAAAGATCATTGAGTGCAATAATCGGATTTGCTCTTCGTTAATTTAGAAGCTGCGGTAGCCTAGTGGTCATGATCACGGGCTCGCGGCCGATGTTGTTTTTGTCGGGTGGTGGGTTCAAGCCCTGATGCCATCAACGACCCACCATGTAGTGGGCTGAATTCATGTTAAATCCATCGGCGTCCCATGGGCGGGATGTAGCAGTTTGGAGAGGGAGATGCAGGATCAGGTGTCGTCCTCGTCACACGAGGTTCAAAATTATGGGGTTCATTGCTAATTACCCTCGTTTTGCTTCTCAGTGCGACTTTAATAAACAATCGCAATCATGCACGTTAATTTGATGGAGCCTAAAAGTCCTTTGATGGATCCAGCGGTCATGGTCTCGAGTTTTATAACCGGTGAAGCTTAAATCGAATTCTGGCTTCAATAAAGATAGTTGAGAGGAATAATCGGAATTGCCACACGTTAATATGGCGGAGTCTTAAATTCCTTCTCCAGATCCTCTGATGGATATTGGGGGGGGGGAGTAAATCAGGAGAGGGTGGCATCAGATCTTATGCCCTCCTCGTCACAGCATCTTTAATCGAAATAGTGCAATTTGCCTTTCCTGTCATTCTAGGTTATATTTAATTTTAAACACACCAAAGTATTTTGTGTTTTCAATATTTTGTCTCTTAGACCGGGTGAACTAAAAATTCTCGTACTGACGATTCGTGAATTTGTTATATAAAAGCAATGAACTTTAGAACAGTAGTTTTTAGACTAATGGAGGAAAACACTACTTGCGCAACGTAGATAACAATTTTGGGCCTACGTTTGCAACAAATTATCAGAGTGGTCGTTCTTTTCTTAAAGCCAATGCCAGACTCGCTTGCGCATGCTTCGAAAAGTGTTTCAGAATGCTGAAAGGCACTTCTTATATCATTTGAGTAATAGGACAATTTCAATAAATTGTCAGGGGTTTATTTTTTATAAACTTTGTTATTTACATATCTGTACGAAAAAAGTCTGGCTATGTTTAGATCAGGGAAATGAGGTTCTTGGCTGAAAGAAAAAAGTAAAATTTTCCATATAAGTAATGATGTGATGTTATGTGGTTATTTATTGACGTCGCACTGAGAAGCAACACGACGGACGGCTATTGGCAACGCACCTCGTAATTTTGAGCCTCTGTCAAGTGATGATCGGTTAATTACAAACTTTAGCTTCAAATTGCTACCGGTATTTCTGAAATATTTTTACCAATGATTCGGTGAAAAATAAATACAGTGTACTTATTCACTGGACTGCCGTCGCTGTGATACGAACTGTTTAATGAGATATTTCGCAATAATTTTTCGGTACTGATTTTAATAACGAATATATCCATAGAATAAAAACGATGTGCACACTATGGTCAGTTAGTTTGAAACTGAGATATTATGTTGCCATTAAAAAGGTTCAGCACTCACTAAAGATTATGTATATTGAATTCACGAAATTGTTTCTCTTTCACGAACCACATAATGGCAGATATCTTTGGAAATCTGCCATTACGTTATTCATGGAAAAGGAGCCTAACTTATTGATCAAAACAAAACAAGACATTCACAAAAATAAATGAAAAACAAAAAAACATTAATAAAGTTTTAAAAAGATTGTTGTTATTATTAACTTTGAACTGAGAAGCAATACGAGGGCTATTGGCGACATACCTCATAATTTTAACCCCCGATAGAGTGACGAGGACGGCATCTGAACTAGCCCCTCTCTCCCCAAATTTCTCCACCATACCAACGGGAGACTTGAGACCTTGGCAAGACTTAATGTTCCTCAGCATATGAGTATTGAAAACATATCATTTGATCATCTCTTGAAATCTTAGGCCACTTCGTTCTCCTGATCTAAACATTCTCTGACTTTTTTCAGCGAGAATATACAAAGAACAAAGTTTATGAAAATAATCCTCAATCAATGGATTGCCTGAGTATTGTCATAGTAATCAAAGGATACAAGAAGTCGCTCCCAGCATCTTGAAACAAGTTTCTCAAAATATGCACAAACGTGCTCAATTTTGCCTCCTAAAAAGGAGTGGAGATTTTGAATATTTGCTGTAAATGAAGGTTCAAAATTTTCTACATCATGTTAGAAGTACCTTTCACCATTAGCATAAGAATAATTGTTTTAAAGTTCTTTGTTTCTGTGTGATAAATATACGAATCGTCAGGATGAGGAATCGTCAGGTTAGCACACCTGTGCTATAACATTGTGCTGTGTTCTTGTAGCTAACCTGTGCTGAATAGATTCATTACTATTCCAGTAATCCGTCAAATATCGTACCACCGAATTACCAAAAACACCAATTATAAGTAACTAAAAAAAGAACTATTAGAAAATAACTACTAATAACGTATTTAAACAGAAAAGGCTATGTATTATTGTATAAAATTTAATACAGTTTATGCAAACAAAGCATCAAACACCAGAAATGACAAAATTACAAAAAATTACTGCTCTGTATTGATATCCTATATTATTCCGTTGAGGTAGAAGGAATAAAATAATTTTCTGTGCCCTGTGAACTGGAATAAAAAGGCCGAATTACTGGCAAAGCTGGATAAGTGAAGTGCTGGATTATAAGAGGGAGTGCTCTATTTCATTTTGTATACATCTGCCATAGTAGCCGAATGATCATTGTCGCGAGCTCATGACTAGCCATATTTCAGTTGAATCACGTTCGAAATTTGATTTGTTGATGAACTCTCTTACAATTGAGGCTCAAAGTCTTTACATTATCGTGTAAATGATGAGAGAAGTTCAGTTATTCTTGTCTCTTGATCGTGATTTAAAATTATAAATAATGCTCTCGTTGATTCTAGTGAGACTTTAATAAACCAATTAATCGACCACTTTTCTTATAAAAAGGCGACGGTAGCCTAGTAGTCATGGTCGAGGCCAGCGTTATTTCCGTCGAGTTGTATGTTGGATATTTGATGCAACTAAGGATACGCCCTGTAGTGGAATTCATGCACAATAAATCTGTTGAGGTTCCAAGCCCTTTCATTTGCATGGTGTGGAAGTTTGGAGAGGGAGGCATCACCTCTGTTTTCATTTCGTCCTAAAAATTGATTGAGAAATTATGAGATCCGTTGCCAATAGTGTGCGACTTTAACTAACATTCAAAAACATTTCTTACAAAAAAAAGGGAAACAAATCTGTATTTATATACTAATCCTAAAAAAATTAATTACACTGTGTGATAAACAATTATCTACGTTAAAATCACTTTAGGGATGAATATTTCGGCATTTTCCATTCTGAAAATGTGTTCCTAATGTGATCCTTCTCTGTGGCATTACACAAAGACAAGCATTAAGAGTTGTCTCTGGAGATTTGTTTGAAAATTACGACTTTTGTTTATCAAACTTTCTCGACAGCACTTTTTCTTCTTCATTACTCTTAAGTACCTAGAATTTGGCAAGCTGAAAAATTTAGCGGCTCCACTCTTTCACTCGTAAAAATTGCACCGCTTTACTGAGGAGTCTTTCACTCAGCTGCATCTCCTTTGACGACTACTCCATTCCATGGAAATAAAAAGGGTGAGACACAGCTGCCATTCTTTTTACAGTCTTATTTTTCTGTTGTGAATTAGTAAAAATAGCCATTTCAAAGTCAATATATAAACACTAAAGAATTTTTAATTCCGAAAATACAGTTAAACTTGAGTAATTCGAAGCTGGAGGTTCAGAAAAAAGAATCAAATGATCCGTAAATTCGAATTTTGTATTTTTTCCTTAAGAAGAGAGTCTTTTTTTTTAAATAAATTTTCTATAAAAAGGTTTAAATATAATATTTTTTTTTAAAAAAAAAAAAAAAAAATATGTATTACAATATATGTATTTTAAATTTTCAACTAAATCAAATGGTTTTTCTTTGTTCTTAACAAGTTACAATGTTTTAAAAGGGGATTATATCCTCTGTTGCTCTATATCCCATAAAAACCAATCAATTAACATTTTAAAAAAAATCCTGTATTCTTACTTCTCCCTTTCAATGCAGTCTTTTATTCATTGTTGATTATTACAACCTATAAAGTGATGAAAAATAAAAATTTTAAGTTAGAATAAAAAACCACCTTAGTTTATATACATATATTACAGCTTCTTCTGCACTTGATAGGAGCTTTCTTTGGATTTACTGGCCCGCTTGAATTCCACATAATCCATTCTCAACTTGGTTGTTTACCGTCACTCGAGCGATGATATTCACTTAAGTTATCTAGCCACACAATTTCCACATATTAGGCCATGTTAACATGGTTTTCATTCGAGTCTTCTCGTTCGGGAAGTTTCTCTTCCCAATTGTCGAAAGTAGGGTCGAGATCAGTTTCATCTAAGTTTTCTCCTACATCTACTCCTTCAGTTTCTTCCTTTATAAATACAGCTTTATGGAAAACATTTCATGATGATTCTCTCGGAGGTCTTTTCCCATGCCTATTTAGCAATTCACGAAGCATGAGTAATGATGATATTAAATTTTTCGAAATCTCTGAAAAATTCAAATTATTCAATACAAAATTCGACTAATCGACAAAATAAAATTCGAATCATCTACTTTTTTTCGTTGTTTTAATACAGAATTCTAGAGACCGAGCAAAAGATTTAAATTTGCAAAATTTGGAATGGTAAAAGTTCGAATTACAAAAGTTCAACTGTCTGAGTATATCTCATGTTTTCCATATCGATGAAAATTATAGGAGCACTTATTAAATGTCTCTTATGCTAATTATAACAGGAGACACTAATGTGTATGAACGGATTACGATGCATTTTTCAATAATGTATGTCTGAAAAAAGTATTTAAATATTTTCATGTTTCCCATCAAGAGATATGGTTATTAGTTTAAATAATGTAGTTTTAAGACAATGTGAAGTTTACTCTATGATTTTCTTATTTCATTTTATATGTATATTTTTCTTCTTTTCTATCAATTTTACTTCTACTAGCGAGGATAGGATAGACTTATTTTCTTAAGACGATTATGCACAAACATACAAAGACCTAAAGTCAAGATTTACACAGGACATATATATATGTGTGTGTGTGTGTTGTGTGTGTGGAATAAGGTAATCAAACTTCGACGTGATATTTTTTTAAAAACAGATATAGCTAATATTACTATATTAATGTAAGAATTAACCAGTTGTCTCCTAAAATATAGAAAAAGGGTTAATTTTTCTCCACCAATATCTTTTTACGAATCACTTTCCTTCCCATTTTATAAGTCCATAACATTGGTGCGCACAAAATATTTTTTAGGGTGGATGGTCGATTTTTACTCGTTGATATTCACAAATATTTTCCTTTTAATCAATTTTTTTTCGGTATAAATTTAAAAGTTATCAGAGGATGCCTTCGCGCCGGGCCTTATATATCCTGTCCTCTTCCACGTGAATTCACTGGTCCCTGAATAATCGGTTAAGGATGTTTGGATTAGAGCTTATGTTACCTTTCCCAAGCAAATTTGAGAAAGGTATATATGTAGTTGATCTGAGAAATTCTCTATCTTTATGGTATCGATTTTTTTTTTATAGATAACAGCATTTTTTTCAGAAAAAGTTTCAATTGACTGTTAATTAATGTTGCACTCAGAAGCAACACGGGGATATTGATGGTGGATCTCGCAATTTTGAGTCTTGATCAAGTAGCGAGGACGACATCTGAGCTGATACCTTCCAGTTCAAACTTCCACATCAATCCAATGTAAGTTCTTAGAGCTACAACAAAGTTAGAGTTTTTAGTGGTACCTGGGCTCGAACCCATGACTCGACGGAAAGAAAACCGGTCGCGAGCTCCCGACCAAGAATTCTTAGCTACCAAGGCCACGAGAAAGCTTCAAAAGACAGTTAATACTTATTTATTTATGTAAGGTAATGAATAACTTTTCTGAATAGTTAAGAACTCACATCCACTACCCACACAATTTTAAGATATCCTTAATTATATTATCAACAATTTTGCATTCTAGCGGATCGGAATCGTCCAGGGGGAAATCATAAGTGCAATAAATATGAAGACGCTCTTAGAACAAGAAGAATGTCACCGACGAATTTGGTGATAGTTTTTCCTTCAGAGTGATAGTTTTCCTTTCAAAGACTTATAAGAATGAAAACATATTGAAATTTAAATATGCAATGGTTAGAGATCATTTATAAAATTACATATATTGAAATTACTTAATTTGAGTTCAATTAAACACTACATAAAGTATGCTACCATTTTTGATATAAAGCAATCTCACACGGCCTTTCGGAGTAGAAAAAATTTCATTCATCTATGCGGGAGTTAAAATTTTATTCTGAATTAACTGTATAAGAATCAGAAACATTCGGTATTTAAACTGGTAACTGGAGCAGAAAATTACCAAGTATTGATTCCCATCTCTTATTTACATCCTGCATCCAAAAAATAAAATTTATATACTGAGTGAAATATCGATAAAAATCTCCCCTTGAAATTTAGACATAATACTTCTGTTATATTCATTATCGCACAATCAAAAAGATGCTCCGCAACCAAAAAATTATACATTTTTCAAAAAGAAAAAATGACAGCAAAAAAATAACGTTAGTGAGCGTAAAATATAACTTTTTAGCTTGATGGAACGAATTAAATATTTTTGCGACCGTTTTATTTTTAAACCTTGTTTATAAATTACTCTCTTTCCCAGTTGCTCAGGGTTGATTTTATATACCTAAAAAGCTGGTCGGGGAAAAATCTGCAACAAGTTTTTCATGAGCATTATTTATAGCTGACGGCGAAGATTCAAATGGTTGTGTTTGTGTTTATAAAACGGGTGCCTATCTAAGAATGCTACTGTACAATCTCGTTTGGGCATCTGTCATCGTAATAATTTAGAATGAAAGCCGAATTTGTCGCTGACGTTTGCCACGCTCTAACGATCGTCTTTAATTAGTCTTGTTACGCATAATGACTTTACCCAGGACGATTGCAGTTAGTTAGTATGCAAAATAGTTGAAAGAATAATTAACAATACCTCGAAATAGTGGTGTATACTTTGAAAGGAGGTCCCCGACTTTTCAGAAAAAATACTGATAATCTTTCTAAAAGAGAAATAGGCATTAGTTGTCTTTTTGAAAATTTCTTTTCAAATAGCGAAATTTCTTTTAAAAAAATGTCGTTATCTGCGCACAGATAATCGATACTGCATAGAGTTTAATATGGAAATAAAATCTTTCTGACCTATTATAAATATCTCTTTTCTCCTCAAAATGTTTCACATTTGGCTATAATTAATTGCTTCTTATTTCCGTACTGTCCTTTCTGTTATAAATAAAGTCAGTTATATAAATCAGTTTACTTCATAGAAATAACAGAAATAAGATGCAAGCGTTTATATTACCAACACACTTTTGTAACGGCCGTCCTTCATTATTTAATAAAGTCTAATTAAATAATCAGTAAGTTAACAAAATCCAAAAGAGGAAACATCAGAAAAAGACAGCACGTTACAAAAATGTGTTGATATGTCAACATAGAAGTGCAAGATCGTTCTCTCTCTCTCTCTCTCTCTCTCTCTCTCTAATCTCTCTGAACTCAGTTAATCCTAGTTAATATTCAAATAATAAAGTCTTAACTTACCAACTCCCTCCGAATCACACACTTCTTGTTTATAACAGGTTCAACTCTTATACTGAAGAAGCCGCTTTCAGTTAACTTTAATCCAAACGATTAATTATGACAATTCAATCCAATTAATGAATATCTTTCAGTTTATCGTTATCCTCTCTCTTCCTTCTCTTTCCTTTCAATTCTATTTTGCTAAAATATCACTTATCTTTAATTCAAGTCTCTACACTTCTCGTCTTCATCTAAGTTACCTAGTCATGTTTTATTTTGAATGATAAGGAGTTGTAAACCTACATAATAGGTTTTTTTTAATCAGAATGAGCTTAACATGTGAGAACAACATGAGCTTAGGGCGACAGATTCTTAATTAACAGAATGAGCTTTTGGCTATGATATATTTTACTTAAACTCTTCTTACTTAACTCTTAACTTAAAACATTACTTCAACTCAGTCGATTTCATTGCAACTAAAATCAACATCCTGTGGTGTACCACCGACGGCTACAAACAGTATATGTCATGTAATACCTGTGGTACATGTCGTGTAAAATTTGTTACATTTTGAAAAATAATTATGAGTGTTTGTCAATCTGAGTATCAATATATGAGAAACGTAAATAAATGATAAAACATTTACTCAATTTACCTTTTATTTTATTTGTATCTTGAACAATGAAATGATATAATGTAACTTCTAAACATATTTCTTATAGCTCTTGCACATAATCTTTGTTTTGTTACAATTAGCTGATGCACAAAGCAAACAGCGGGCGCGTTTATTATTTACGGATAAATCAAAAGTAGTTAGCTTTTTACCTTGAGTTCCTTTCTCTATATTGCATAACTTTCAATTTCTTGGAAGATGTATTTTTATTTGATCATATGGCATAATCAAACAACTTTGTATATACGTTATTTATAGTTCATATATTAACTCTCTCCCCCTATATATATATAAGCATTAACATTTTCCAATAATTTCATAATTAAATATAGGCATGAATTACAGTTACAATAATGTTATATTAATATAATAGGCATAATTAAATATAGGCATGTGTACAGTTACAATAATGTTATATTAATATTTGTTATAATTTTAATTTGGATATTCTACGAAATAATTCTCTACCTTCCTGTCTCGAGGTTATTAAATTATATTCTAAACTTCTAACTAATTCCTCTTATTTGTGGAGTAAAATGTAAGATTTGAAAACGCACATCGGAAGTACTTATACTCGTTCAGATATAACCCTGACTAAATGAAATTGTTTTGATCAAATTGACTCAAATTTTCTAGTAGTTTTAAAAAAAATGCTATAAAATCTTATTATAACTGCATCAAAAAACAAAAGGAGATTACATTCCCTCCTGCTAGTATAAAAATTCACTTCTGTATACTTGTTTGGCTGCTTGATTTGAGTAGATTGCTTTAAATGACAGGATACCCTCGGAGAGTAATATTAACACTAATTTATTGTAATTAATTTGAAATATTTAAGTGAACAATCAGATGAAGTGCTTGTCGTACTTTACAACTGCTATGCAAATATGACATTTATTTTGGTGCTAGTCACTCGCTAAAAAAAGTAATACATTGCCCTAGGACAACACGTTTCAGTCTAACTCTCTGATGTTGCATCTCTTCGGAAATTTTGTGTGAAATGAAATTGGCCACGCCTTTTCTTCTTTTTATTGAATAGCTGAATTAACTTTGATATTGGTAAATGAGCATCCCAACTGGGACAGGAAATGACACCAACAAAATTGTAGCATCTGATGTGGGAGTGCTTTTGATTCCTAGGACTCTATTAAAAGGTCAAAAATCATGGGAAACAGAAATGTTGCTTGACTTTTCCCATGAGTTCAGCAGTCATCAATGAGGATTTTTTCCGGATTTAAGGGGGTCTACTACGCAGGTTACTTCGAGCTTTTAAAGTCAATCTATAGCACCTTTCATATCTAAAAGTAAGGTGCCTTTTTTATTGTTGTTTTAAACTTGTAACGCTTCGGGAATGGTTGTTATACTCAATCCATTATTAACGAATATTTAAAACAGTCACAAATCTCTACATTCACAAAAATAATAGTCAGTTTTAGTAATCAGGTAAGTTAATCTTGATCTCAAATTTATGATTCTTCCTTTATATAAACAACATTCAAAATACTCTTTATCACTTGCATGGATTAATCCCTGCTAGCGAAATTTTCTTAAGACCAATATTAATAAAAACTCGTAACTGTCTCCATCGAATCGGAAGAATTTGAAAGAGCTTCCGATTCTCTATATGTATACAGATCATCACTTCTCGCTACAATCCTGTATAGCTTTACTCTAATCTGCTTAGGCACAAACTTAACTTCGTTGTAAACTTCTTATCACTCTCTCTACCACTAACTCACACTATTAAGCTCGTCATCGTTTTTAAGTGCATCTCATCAATCGTATTCATTACATTTCAATGTTCTATTTAATTTATATAAGTCATGGTTCATTTACCAGAAGAGGCTCTCAATACAATTAAAGTTATATGAAAGTCCTCAAGGGTTACTTGATCCGTTATTATAAAGCAGGTAGTTATTCATTTCATCTTTCAATAGCGGTGGTATCAAATGTACTAGAATCGAAATATTGTTTCTACATCTAGTATTGTTTGATTGGTTCTTTGTATGTGTGTTTACGTTATTTAATAATTTTTAATAAAATTTCGAGAAAATTAATATATGGTTACATACGTTATATTCTGTTATTCTAAGAACTTATATAAATTTATGAAGGAGATGTACAGTGATAATTCCAACTGGAAGAATTAAATTCATTTTTTTAGGTTCATATTTTTCGAAACTGAGTTTCCACTGTTTTATTTTATATGAAAGCATCCGATCCGTTCTCAAATTCAGGCATTTTGGTACTGCTGAATGTATTTTTATTTAATTATAATACTTATTTATTTATCTTATAAAGTATATTGCGTTGTATATTTGATCAAGAAGTCACTTTTAGTTGCTTACAAAGAAATATTTCGATTTTGAGGAGCCACTGTAGCAAAACTGAAGAGCCTTTTGGACAAATTAAATTAGAAATTACATTCATTTTAAAGTTTGTAAAATTATAAATATTCAATGGGACCACCACTAGAAACACAAACGATATCCAGTCGGTAATTCACCCTCTTTTTTTTTCCAACATGTTCAGTGTTATGGTTTGAATGGCTATAGTTTCAGTTCATTAACATTCAGCACGTAGTGGCAAAAAATATATACCACTGGCCTTTTAAGTAGCTCCAAAGGGAAAAAATTGCTCCGAGTTAAATCAAGGCTTTTTGAGGACTAATGATTACAAGCAAAATCGTTTTTTGCTTTGCGATCATTCCATTGTATCGTGTCACTGCATACGCCCCCCCCCCCCCCCTTCACGTCTCTGATGGCGATCAAATTAAAAATTTATAATTTTATAAAATTTAAAGAATTATTTTTACTTTAATTTGTCCCTAAAGAATGCAGCTTTCTTAGTTGTATAATTGTAGCTGTTCAAAGATGGGATATTCTTTTGTAAGTACCCAGTATATTGCATTAAAAAGTATATTCTTCTTCTTATAGTATCTTGCTGGTCAGTTTCTAAAAACCAAAACTGAGTATGAAAAAAGGAGTTTGTAAATGAAGGTAATATATATATATATATATATATATATATATAGTGTCTTGTAATGATATTCTAAACTGTAGATGGTTGATAACAAGTAGCAGTATTTCATAGATATGGTTTCATTTTATAGGTTAAGGAAGTTTTAAATGGAAGTTTCTTTTTATATTGAAGCGAAGGTGAAGCAACAATGATGTCTTCTCTACGTGATATTGTGCAAAATTCAAACTGAGAACTTATCTTATGAGATTCGTCCTTATTTTTATTACCTTAATTAATACAGTTTTACAATATTCTTACGATTCTATTTCTTCCAATTAAGCTCACCCCATTCATTTCTATAAGAAAAGACATCTTCTAATAAGTTAATAAACATAGGTTAACTAAAAGGAAGTCTATCTTGTAATTTGAATGTATATTGATCTTCTAGGAAGCTATCAGCAGGAGAGAATATGAGAGAAGATAAAGAAAATGAGGTTATGTCTTGAACAAGATATATAACTGAATTTCCTTCTTCTTATAGTAGATACAATGACTTCATTTGGGTTGCCTCGAATCTGGACTTAGTAAATTATTAGTGCATAAATCAATTTAGTTTCAATTATTCTCTCCATTTGTTCGATAGATTATTATTTCTCCCCCATTGATACCTACTTCCCTTTCACTTTTCAAACTGAGAATTTCTTATATAATTTTCCTAAATAAAAGGAATTATATATATATATATATATATATATATTAAGTCCATGGTTTGACTTATGAACTACTTGATCCCTGGAATAATTTCATAGCTTAAAACTTTGAGGGGGAAAGAACATAGTCTAAGTTATTCTTAAGAGATTGTATTAAAAGAAAATATGTTAAATTTGGGACAAAAATACTTGCCTAAATAATACACTACTGGCCATTAAAATTGCAACACCATGAAGGAAAGTAATTACAATAAAGATATTTATTGTATGTAAACAGTATGGCATAAAAAATAATTAAATTTGCGAGCAGTTTGTGGGTTTAAAGGAGTGCGAAATTATTAGAATCGGCTGCCACCCCTAGCAGCTAAAATGGCCCTTACCCGGTTAGACACGGAGTGGAACTGGGCATCGATGACAGAAACGGGCAACTCATTCCATGATGCTTCAAGTCTGTGCCACACTTCATCAACCTGGAGTGTGGTGGTGGGCCGCATGACCGGATGTTTCCAATGGGTGACAGATCTGAAGACCATGCAGGTCAGGGCAACAATCGAATACCCTGTGTATCTAAGAAGATCAGAACACGACTGCAACATGGGGGCTTGCATTATCTTGTTGAAAGATGGCATTTGGTAGGCCTTGAAGATAAGGTACAACCACTGAACGTAAGATATCAGAAATGTACCTATCTGTGTTCAAATTACCGTCGATCTGAGCTGGAAATGTGCATGTCGTGTACTCAATGGCTGCTCAAACCTACACACTAAGTGCAGGCCCTTATGCCGATACTGAATGCAAGCAGGCAACGAGCAGTCTCATCGGAGCCTCCGGATACGTATTTGGTTATCAGAATACTGCACGTAGAACCGGGACTCGTCTAAAAAGACGACATTGGGCCATTTCTGTATCCAGCTTCGTCGTTCGGCGCACTCCAGCCGCCGTCTTTCTCTTTGCTGCATTGTCGAGGGAAGCCGAAGTAATGGTCGCCTTGTTGACAATCCACGGGTGTTGCAAACGTCGTCGCACAGTACGAGCGGCTACTAGGTGTGATGCAAATATATCCATTTCCTGACTAATGGTTCATGATGAGGTTGTACGGTTTTGCAGAGTCGACCTCAAAATATGTCTGCCTTCTCGGGCGTTAATTATGGGAGGGCGTGGAGATCCTATATGCCGTTCAGTATGACCCTCAGCAACACATTGATTCCATATTCGCATGACAATGTTTGGATTTCGACCAGTGCGATGGGCAATATCATGGAACGATAATCCACACTATCGATAGGCAACGATCCAACCTCTATCGAATTCCGACACTTGCTGGTTAGCATTTCTTCTTATTCAATGCATAACACGATATTCTGAGCAAACTCCTACCTTACATAGCGCTTTCTGATGAGAAGTCCACTAAACAACTTTTCTTTTATGCAGTACTTCAGATGTCGTTTCTCCCTCCTGCGTCGTCTAAATGTGCTGAAGTACTAATTATTTGCATATTCCAACCTTTTCTTCCTTTCATGTGATTTTGACGTTCGTCAGAGCATTCCTTCCTGGTGTTGCAATTTTAATTACCAGCAATGTAAGTACTAGCTAGTAAAGATAAGTATCTAAAAGGTTTGATTAAGTAATTTGATACTTCGTAGCAGTACATAAAATGCCGCTAAAAACAATAGTTATTTGCGATATGCATCAAATGAGAAAAGATGTTTTCTGTCAGTTCAAAAACAACCACTCTAAATCACATAATTCTCCATAATAATTAAAGTTTATTTCAAATTTAGAATCAGTAAATAATCAGAAGATTGTCACAAAATCAAACACTTCAGCAGTATATTATACTTATACGAAAATGTGTTCTTGTTTGAAGTTATTCTGAGATAATAAAAAATAAATAAACAGCTTTCGAAATCTGGATCCAGCTGCAAGATTAAAAGATCCGGTTAACAAATTCTCGAAAAAATATCTTGCTGCTCATGAAAAAATATTTTCTAAAGCACTTATTGTTTGAAGAAATTCTCCCCATATGTAATTTTAATAGAGCAAAGGAAGGATTTTTGGAAGTGTTTCATTAGAATTTTTATTAATACAACTAAATCTTTTAAAAATTTGTATAATAACTTAAGAAAATTATCTTAATGCTTTTGTACAGCAATTTCAATTTTAATATGCAGGTTGATTTGAGTGGTTTAAAAGATTTTATCAGTAAAAATCATACAAAAATAACTCTTTATAAATTTAAATATTCCAAAGCATTTCTCTAGATTCCTCACACACATTAAAAAATGTTTATTTTAGATATTATTTCTTGAATTTAAAACGTCTGCTTAGTTGTATCCGAAGTGCTCCATCTCATTTCAAAAGGATAGTCTATTTTTAACTCTATCATCAAAACTAATAATGAATTTAAAATAAAATTCTTACTAAGATTACATAACAAAACAGCACATATACAGTTTTACTCATTATTATTGCGAATCTAAGCTATAGACCAAATAAAAAAAAAAGGTTTTGTAACTGCGCCTGTGTATGCTTCTAAAATCTAAAGAGTGTTTCTCCCACCATCTGGCTTGCATTATTTCCAGCCATTGTACATTCTTGTGAATTTTGTATATACAAATGGATTACAGTGTTTACGCTTCAAGAGAATGGGTGTTCGCGTGTGGTCTTTTTATGGCGATTCTAGCTAAGGTTACAAGCTCGTTGAAAGCACGGCTGTTCGAAACTTGGAACGCGTTCTCGAACATTTGGACAGCGTGCAAGGTCTTTAACAACGGCTTTAAACATTCAGATTTTTTTTTTACATGAATTGGTGTTTTTATTTTCGGAAACAAAGCTGCATTAATTTGAACTATGTTTGAATGATTGCAAACTGTATAAGTAGTTCTAATAGTTTTGTAAAAACATGTTTGAGAATAAATGCAGAGTATCATCTCTGCCAAAATCTGTTATGTAGTAAAAGAGGTAGAGATGACACCAACAATACCCCTTAAAATTTGCATCGATTTGATTTTTATCCTGGAATGTGCATAATTCTTGATTTTTTTAAAATAATATTTCTGGAAACACATAAGAACTGAATCTGAGGAAGAATTTTACAAAAGAAAAGAGTTATATAGGGATGCACTTGGCTATTTCTATAATTTAAATATTTTTATCATCAAACTTTTTAAATTTTGATGTAAAATAATAATTTTTAAAATTACTAATAAAGTGTCAGATTTCCAGAATTGTTCGGTGTTCGTAGTAAATGAAAGAGGTTAAAAAAAACTTTTTGCTTGAGATTTGAATCAAAGATTCTGAACATGATCATGAATAGAAAATGATCACGTAAACATGATATATGTATTTGAATAAAACATACATAAAATGCTCAATGAAATCTTAATTCTTGACTTAAGATTTCAAAAAAGGAGAAAAATCAGCACTGGAACACTAAAAACTCTTACCTCTGATTTTTTTACAACTGCCGCCATGCAACAAAAAAGAATAAATACTTTTTAATATTTTTTACTATTTTTCATCTTTATTATTTCATAATAATTAATTTTCCCCTTTAAGAGATTCATTTTTAAGCCACAATAATTTTTTTTTTCATGAGAGGATTTTTATTAATTTGTTTTAAATAAAATATAAATGATTACTTGACTATAAACAAGATTATAAAAAGGTTTTTCTTTTTGTTGCTTAAATTTGAGTTACTTCTGAATAAACATTTCAAAAAATTGCTGATTATCATGATTTATTGTAGTATATCCTTCTTAACATTTGAAAATAAATTTCTTTTAAGGCTGGTTTCTTATAGCTGTAATGAAACATAGTCAAACGAATCATGGATGACTTACTCCACATTTAACTAAATGGTTTAGAGTTCTAATTTTAGAAATTACTGAGTAATTGAATATTTTTCGATTAAATTTAACAGAATAAAAAAATACTCTAAAATACTATTAATTCTGGGGCACAGATGCTTTTTTATTTACGTCGAAATGGGAATTTTTTTAAAAGTTGAACTGCGTTTCTGAAAATTTTGTTTCTTCGATATAAGATTTATCCAGTTTTTCTCTTCAACTATCACTTTAATGATGTTTAAATCGAAAATCTCTCCCAAAATATGAAGCGTGACTTATGTAGATTAGATTCGAATTACTGAAGTGTAATGAATAGAATTGAGGAGATACATGCACAAGCATTGAAGCGCTTAATACATGGGTTGGTAGTTTAGTTAGTGGTAGAGATAGCACAAGTTTTGAATGTGAGACATCTGTATCATACTCGCGCTGAGTAAAGAGTTTTAAAAATGAACATAAGAGGAACCATATCGAGTTAAGGATTCTGAATATCATTTGTAAATCTTCTAAGGACTCGAGCCCGATTGGTTCTGTAATATTACCAAGTTATTACGTCAAACTTTTTAGATCAGATGCGTTTAGGGACCTTTCCCGCCGATGCAGTAAGTTAGGATTTTAATTTTGATTATTCATAGATCTGAACAAAAAAAATAACTTCATTCTTATCACAATGCGACTTTCTATTCATTGGACTATTGATTTGTGACTATATAAATAATTAATAATGACAATAGAAGGAAGTAATATCGGGGAATTACACAAGGTAATTTGAATAATTATCCAAAATTAAAGCTTTTGGTGAGTTAAAATTGCACAAAAAGTCAGGTGTGTACTCAATCATAAAGCTGCCTTTAGACCAGCAGCTCTTGAAAAAGAGGGAAAGATTTCTTCGGAAAGAAAATACGAAAAAAAACTTTCAGATAGACCCCGAAATCAACACTTTCACAATGCTTAAATCAGAGATGACCAAGGACTGCATAATTTTCTTCGACGTTTTCGGGTATTTTCCAGAAAATGTGTGTGAAAGCTATCTATCATATATTATTTATTTTATTTTCATTAATTGAAATGTCGTTATAAAGGATGGTAATGAGAAGTAAAAAAAATAAATAATGAGGAGTAAGAGTAAAGTTACTAAAATTTATGAATGAAGAACTAAATTTAATAAAGTACACTGTACTGGTATAGCAATGTTTGGTTTGATTTTTGTTTCATAATCAAACACAAGAAATGATTCTAAATTTCCGTTTCTCAAGCCTTTCCTATTTTTATTTATTTATTAAAGTTGTCTTCTCCTAATGTCACAGAGGCCGCGGTAGCCTAATGGTTCAGGCATCGGAATCGCGCCCTTCGTTTTTCGTTGAGTCGTGGGTTCGAGCCTGATGCCACAAAAGATCTGGCGTGTAGCCGGGGCTGATGCACGTTAAATCTATCGGGGCCCAAAGTCCTCCCAATAGCGTGGTTTGGAAGTTAGAAGAAGGGAGTGCCAGCAAAGGTGTCTTCCTCTTCACTTGACCGAGGCTCAAAATTACGAGGTCCGTCGCTAATAGCCTTCGTGTTGCTTTTAGTGCGACGCTAATAAGACCAAAACCAAAATCTAATGTCAAAGAATAAGGCCCAAATTCCAAATTAAAAAACACATTTCCAAATTAAAAACAACAACAACAAATGGCCCTAAATTAAGATTAGGTAGTTTGATTGTTTCGAGAGGGGAGAGGCAAAAGTTTATTGAGATGAGTCGATCACCTGAAAAATCTTGAAGCATGACCTTGACTTCATTATTCGTATGATATTTTCTACTTTGAACCAAGAAACTCACGTTCCCCTGAAATGAACTTTCCCTGACTTTTTTTGAATGCGGATGTGTAAAGAGCAAAGTTTATGAAAATAATACTCTAACTATAAATTATCTGAAAATTGTCATAATGCACAAAGGATATGAGAAGTTAGTCCCAACATCTTGCAACGCTTTTCTAAAAATATGAAAAAGCAAATTTAGCTTTCCCCACCAGAAAGTAGCTGAGATTTTGAATATTTGTTGTAAATATATGTTCAACATTTTTTACACCGTATTAGAAGTCCTTTTCCCCATTAACATAAAAAATATTGTTTTAAAATTCGTTGTTTTTGTATGATAAATTTAAAAATCATCAGAGCGCGATTTTTTAGGGCACCTGATATAACAATTGTATCAATTTATCATGTTCTTTAAGTTCTGTAATATTTCATAAATGAGTCATTTTTTATTTTAAAATGTAAGATTAAATATCAATATAGAATTACAATGTCAGAAAGAAAAAGTACTGAATATATATTTTATTCAAGAAAAACTGCATCGTTTCAAATAGAATTTCATAGTACATTTTACGTATCGTGTGGCTATTTATATGATAGTTCAGTTAGAGTGTAATAGTTATGTCGTAGCATTACTTATTCTAAAAACACTCGTATGTGTCGAGTTTATATCCCTATTCTTTAACATTTAGTGAAGATAATTTTAATATTTTTGACTGAATAAGTTTGTTAATAAATATAGGATAATTGAATAGGATTATTGTGCATTATTTAGTAATGATGTTTCACTAATTCTCAACTTTTTACCTGTCAGTAAGATTTTCATAGATCATTTTCGAAGAGAATGGTAAAATTTGATTATACTTACTAAATATAGCAGCGGCTTTGGTTTTTTTTACTATCAAAAACCGATTTTGAAGTATTATTTCGAATTGTCGATCTTTTCAACATACATACAATTTTAAAACTTGTATTGAACTATTCGAAATTTTCTTCATTGCTTGGAAAAGGACTCAATTTTCTGATTTGAAAAGCTTTTGAAATACATTTAAATTACATTGAAGAAACAAAACGATACTTGAAGTGAAGTAAACATGTTCAAGCCATCTATCTACAGCCAATCATGATCTCATGTTCCCAAGATCTTTGTTTTCTTCATAGAGGGGTGGCCGCGGTAGCCATGGTCACTGACTCGCTGCTGACGTTGCTTCTGTCGAATGGTGGTTTCGATCCCTGATGGAATCTAAGACCTGTCGTGTAACGGGGTTGATGCACGATTGAGGTTCCATGTGAGATAGATGATTAGTTGAGGTTCCATGTTCTCCCATTGGCATGGTGTGAAATTTCGGAGAGGGAGGAGCCAAGATAGGTGTCATCCTCTTCACTTGACGAAAGCTCAAAATTACGAGGTCCGCTACCAATAGCCATCGTGTTGCTTCCAAATACGACGTTAATAAATAGCCAGTCATAAGAAATTACTGCTAGGAAAAGAACTCGATTTTCTTATTTTAAAATCATCTGAATTAAAATTAACTTTCACTGAAGAAAGAAAATGTTACTTTAAATGAAGTAAAACATGTCGAAGCCATCTATGGTCTGCTCACGTCTTGTGTTAAATACAGCCAATCAGAATCCGAAATTTCCTAAATCTGTGCTTCCTCCAAAGAGAGTGAACCAATCAAATTAAATTAATCCTAAGTTCTATTTTACTTAAACCGAAATAATTTTATAAACAACGTCGAAGCGATTGAATCAGTAATAAAGTCTTTGACAATAAACGCTTTGTTCAGTTCAAGTGAAATTTCATCACAAAAAAATTAAAATTTCCACCTCATTACCTTTTTCCGTTTCTCTGTGTATAATTTTAATCGCAAAATCTACGAGTGTCGATTTGCGTTCTCTTTAGCGATTGACATTACGAAAGATGCTTCGTTTTTATTTATCCCTCCACCCTTTTTTTACATGTGGTTTATATTTATGTAGCCATGTACATTTCCTCCTCTTCCTCGTTCGTTTTCCGCTCGGTATAAACCACCTCAGTTATAAAATGTGTGCTCCTCGTGTGTTTATGCGGAAGCAAAAGATTGAATCTCGCTCCTAATGAAGACGAGTCGCCGGATAAGACAACGAGGGCCTTCAGACTAACGGTAAGGGCTGTCTTGGGTTACTTTTCGGGCACGAAAGGTTTGCAAGATGCACAGATTCATTGCCCCGTCTCTGGTTTCAGAAAACTCGGAAGTACTTACCTACATGACTTAAGAGGGACGAAAGGAATTCGAATATTTTTTTTTTCCATCTGAATCTGCAGGGGAAAAAAAGTGTTTTTTTTTAAAAAAATCTCTGGTAATTTTCAAATGAAATTATCTTCCCATTTTAAGAGGGAGAATCGTAAAGTTTTATTTATTCCTAAGAAATAGCCAAGATATATCTGGATAAAATTTAATTATGCATATTAATTAATTCTTATGTACATAATATTGTAAATTAGAGCCATTAATGCTGATTTGTTCGGTTTAAGGAAGCCATAGATTGAAGTATGGAGAAGTTAGAGGTCAATCAACTCAGTTCTACAATGACGGCCTTTAAAAGGTCAAAAACGCTGGAATAAATGTATAACTCTAGATGGTATCTAGGTAAGGAAGTTTTAAGAATAATAAATAAAAATTCCTATATCGATTATTTTTAATAATAATTAAACTTTACGGTATTATAGATTACTTCAACCTACTGCTTCCTGAAACCAAACAAATCAATATTAATAGCTATAATTTTCAACCGTACTTGCACAAGGATCAATTAATAAATAGAATAAATTTTATCAAGGTAACTCAGTTATTTCTTAGTAATAATTAAACCTTTATGATTCTCCTACATAGAATTCAAGTTTATTTTTGAAAGTATTTGAATTTTAGCCTGCAGGACTCAATGTTCAGGGTATGTAAATGTAATTTTAATACTTGAAATTTTAAAAGAGGAGGAATTAAGTAATAAAAGAAAATGTTATCATAAAGATACCTTTGGATAAAAGTTTCCTAATTGAAACCATTTTTTAAATGAAAAAAAAAACCCGTTTTTTTTATTATTATTAAAAGTTCGCGTGAATTTGTAACACAAAAGCCCATTTGTAATATTGAGGCCTTAAAATTTGGAGACACATTCAGTAAATACTTAGTTTTCCAATTTATCTAAAATGTATCGCTAATTTTAAATTTTGTACATACAATTTTAATTTTATATGTGTTGTTTGAGAAAAAAAAGGCATTAATTTAAACAACTGTTAATGTTTTTAAAATATGCTGCTTTTGATTAATAATTTAAATCTGAATACGATATTAATCTCGAAACATCTTACTAACTAAAAAAAATTGCAACTATTAACAATTCAATCTCAAACGTTCAGTGAAAACAGCTTTGAAGAGTTATGAAATAGAAATGATGTATTATACTTGTAAATGCTGTGTTGCGTATGTTGTCCGTGTTAATTTTTTTATATCTATATTCGAATATATTTACTTTTCAGTTTTCTTCACTCTTACAGTCACAAAATACCCTAATTCGAGAAAGTACTAGTTTGTCATTTAATAGTTTTCAAAAGTAAATATTAAGACGTTCTATCTTTGACTCCTTATTGTTAAAATATTTCAAATGACATAGAAAAGTCTAGTCATTTTGAATGTTAAATATTTAATTTTAAATCTCAATATCTAAGTATTTGTATACCCGCGCAGTTTTATTTTGTAAAAAACATTGACGCGCGTGCTTCTGATATTTCAGAGTAAAGTTTTTTTCCAGCAAAATATTGTTGACAACGTCAAAAATTAATCTCCATTTAAAAATTAATTTCTTTCATTTTAAGAATGATTAACCTTTACTGAATATACCCTTTTGAAAACCTATTCTAACGAACTGGCGTCGTTTTTAATATTAAGAGCCATTTATACACAAAAAGTAATTAATCAACTAATCATTAGTCAATTTTACTCATGTTAAAATGATCGAAATCAAGTTAATATGCTAATGTGAGCTTTATCTTAAATGCATCATTAATCAAAGATTAAACTGAAATTTCAACTTATTTCAACAACAGAAAAACTGGATCATATTCCATTATATTCCTAACTACTGGATTAGAGTCAAGTAATTATTTTTAGAATATATCTCACATTCATATTGTGTGCTCAACAATCCTACTAATTCTTTTATCTCCTGTTATGTTTTTCTAATACTTCCAATCTCTTTATCTTTATTTATATATAACCTCTCTACTCTATCTTTGCTTGTGTCTAATATTTCTATTACCTCCAATCTCTCTGTCTCATTCACTACATTTCTCATATAGTGATACGAATTTACATAAGTCACGGTTCCTTTACGGGGAGAGATTCTCAATTCAAATAGCGTAATAAAATATCCCAAAAGGTTAGTTATTGGAAAATATGCAGAGAGAGTGTTACAGTATTCTTTAAATTTTTGCCTCAATTAAATGGTCGAGTTTTTATGTAAACCTGTGTATTAAAATGAAGTAAGCTACAAAAAAATAAGAATATCTGATTAGTACCCTTTAAATTTGTTTCCAGATTCCTAGGTTATGTCCTCCCATGTTTCCGTCTTGTCACATCCAAATATAATACGGCCCTGAACCAACGTGACGAGTATTTCCGTATCTTTTAAAAGAACCTAACCCGGTAATTAGTAACTGATTTTCTCCCTCCCCTCCCCCAAAAATTCTTAGCAGTTCAGAATACTTCTCAAAGAATTGATACCTCTTCGAACATAACCTTGAAAAAGAATTTCATTAACATATTTCCTGAATACTTTTCATTCCTCACACATTTGAAAAACTGGATGGTCCTAAAATGATGCTGATTTAATCATATGTGTAATCAAGAGGAAACAATTTCTTATTACACAATAGCTTTTATATCACTCAATTTTTCAACTATCTAAGGAAGGGGTTTTCTTCGAAACGTAGCGGTTATATTCGGCGTTAATAGAGCAGAAAGTGTTTACACATCTTTGGAAACGTTTCGATAAAGGATTTTAAAAATACAAATATTTTAAGGAAAACTATTTCCGGTAACAGCTTATTAATTGTAATTAAAATTAG
>BMAW01044174.1:38937-57073 GCA_019974015.1 Nephila pilipes
ATAATTAAACAAAGAATTTGTTTGAAAGTAATAAAAGCGTGGAATTTTTTTGTAAACGTGGTCAGCAACCGCTTTTCTGCCAAGGACGATCGTCTCTTCACAAATAAAGCCTAAGTGTATTTTTCCGTTCCTTTTAGCATTTTTTTTATGTTTTACATTTTTACATGTCTTCAATATAATTGAAAGCTTACAAAATTGCAACATGCCATCTTGTTTCAGTTGAATTGAATACAGTTGGAAAATCCTTGGAATCTGGGAAACTTTAGTACGATTGAAAATTTGTGCTAACATCTGCAAACTAGGGTTTTGCCGATACCGACTAATATCCAGTAACAAGTCTATCAGATCTGGCTAAAATTAGTCGTTATATTTTATACACTAAAAAAAAACATCCCAAAGTAAATAACTCTGGAAAAGGTTTTCATCAATTTTTCAACAACGCCATCCAGGTAGTTGATTATAACAGGACCCATTACAACCTGTGACCGCAGTCCACCATTGCCCGTCAATGCTTCTACGTGTTCCATTGTTGGCAATCTCGATAAAAAAGTTAGACGTTTCCAATAATGTTTTTGAAAAAATGCTTTTATCCGTAGTAATTACAAGAGAAATATGAGTGTATTCTTTGAAAAATTATTTGCTTATGTTTATCATTTTAACTAGAATAAGTCCTCCGGTTTGATTAATTGATATAAAGTATGGTCCTGGCCAATTTCTCCTTTTATCCTAGTTATTTTTATAAGGAGTTAAACAAGTTTAAGTGTAAGCAGGAATATCACATATATTAGCCCAGTTATGAACACGGTGACAAATAGATTGCAATGCCAACGATCATATTACACTTGTAACCATTACATTTTTGTAAAAGAATTCTTATAATAGTTATGTCAAAGGAGTTAATAAACTTTTGTTTTGTGCTATATAGAAATTATTTATCGTACGTAAGAACACAATCAACAATTTTTCCTGTAAAATTATATTTTGGTTTAATATTTTTGTATATGATATATATTATTAATTATGTAAGCATGAAATATCTACTTTGAAAAATAAATGTGCTCACCGTCTAACCGTATTTCTAGAATGTGCTCTTAAGGAACAAAAAAAGTTGAAGATCTGTGCTGGACAGTAATTCTGTTAAACCGTTTTAAGCCAATTGACGTCAACTGAAAGCAACATGAGATTTGCAGCCCTCGCGTTGCATCGTAATTTTAACCCATCAAGTGACGAGGATGACTCAGAGCTGGCACTTTATATGTTTGATTTTATTAAGCAATTCTGGAGTATTTATGCATTTATTGTCTGTTCTATGTTTGTTTGATTTTATTTGGTTAAATGTTGACTTTATTAAACGTCATGGATAATTTAATGCATTTATTGTCCCAATGACGAACAGATAAAGCTGCAAGGGGTTGCAAATACATACAAGTGTCGGCAGAAAAAGCGTTGACCACAGAACCATTGTATATTAGGGAGGAGTTTTCGGAATAATATTGTTTATTCAGCAACAAAAGAAGCTCGTAATATTATGATTAACATGTGCTTCATAGGAACTCTATAGGAAAAGTAGTATATTTTAAAGAAATGAAAACAATTTGGCTAAGAATAATTGAAAAAAGAAAAGATGATAAATTATTATCATTACTACCACATCCACATATTTTTCATAAGGATAATATATATATATTGATGTGGATGTGTGTGTGTGTGTGTGTGTGTGTGTGTGTGTGTTATGTGTGTGTGTGTTTATACTGTACATAAGGTGTAATATAAAGAAATGTCCTTTGAGAGGTATGGTGTGTGGGAGCTTCATTTTTCTATTTTAAATTCTTCTTATTTTGTCATGAAATCAAACCAATATAGAGGCTTAAAAAGAAAAACTTACGGAAATAAAATATATTTCCTACTGTTTTAATAATTTAATACTTTAATTCGTCTGTCTCGATCTTAAGTTTGAATCAGTGAATGGTCCATTGTAAATATTTAATAAGAAATAAGAGAACAACAGAGTTTACTTTCTCATCACGATATTATGAAGAATTTTATGATTCACGTTTTTCACATAAAATTCTCTTGTTTGTTATATTCCATAAATGGAAATTGTTGAAATAAAACGCATGTTCATTGAATTATTGGGGGAAATGATTGTCATGCGCATTATAAACTGTATCATTCCATGATATACAATTTAAATATCAACACTGAAGTGATAACTTGAAAATAAAAAAGCAATATTCCTTTTCCAAATTGGCCACTACTTTTATGTTTCTGTGCTAATTACAAAGCCAATTAAAGTTTAGTGATAGAATATTAAGTCTGTGATATAATTTAAGACAATAATACTTCTTTCATTTCTCTTATTAGAATTGTAAGTTACACAGTAGGATATTTTAAAAAGCAAACGTAAAATAACAAATTCTCAATTATAATTTATATATTTTTTCAGTTTACAAACAAATGAATATGGATATTTTGAGAAACTCGGTCTGAATTATTGGATGTATAAAAAGCTACATATAACATTACATTCGATTTATTAAAAGTACGTTATATTTACACGAGTATTTGAAGAACACAATATTTTGTTTTTTTCTCTCTCATTATTTCTTTATCTCACTTCCTTCTTTTCCTCCTTCTCTCTTTGTGTGTGTGTGTGTCTCTCTCGCCTTCTATTCTTTCTTTCTTCTCTCTCTCTTCTCTCTCTTACTCTCTCTCCTCATCCATCCTTTATTCTTTCTCTCTCTCTCGCCTTCTATCCTTTGTCTCTTACTATCTTTCTAACTGGTTTCTTTTGCTCTTTAGTTCTTTTTTTTTTTTTTTTTTTTTTTTTTTTTCTATGTATTTCTGGGCCTTTTTTGTTGTTGTTTTTTCATGATTTTAGACACCTATAAGAAACAGCATAAAAATTTAATCATTATAAAAAGAACACTTATTCTCATAACAATTTTCGTCAAAAATTGAAAAAAAATTTTTTTTAATGCACTTTTTTGGGGAATATCCCTACAGAACGAAAAATAATTTTGAAAATGGCTCGTTAGCACATTAAATTGAATTATTTTTTAAACCAAGAGCAGGAAACGAGAAAATACAAATCTGTTTTTCAATATTTTCATGAACCAAACTGAAATAATGTTAGCATTCTGAATTTATTCCTGAAATACAATAATTAATAAATGCCAAAAAACTTTTATTGCATTAAATCATATTATAAATTTATGTATATATTCATCATTAATGTATAATATAATTTTAAGAGATCACGTTCGTATTAATTTACTGTTTTTTTACTACAATATATTTATCACATATGTGTGCTATTTCACGCAAAAATATTTAACAAAATTAATGGTTCTTGGGTTCAGATAGAGTTTCAGAACAGGCAACACTAAATTTATGTCAGTTTTTAAATTATTTCTTGAAGCCATACATTCTGTATTGAAAGTCATTAATCGATACTATAAATACACGATATTACGGTAATTACTCTCAAACGAAGATCATGATCTTCTCCATGTCGAGAAGACTTAAAAATCAATAATTTCACTACATCTACATTTTTCGATAGCTTCTAAGAAGAGCATGCGCATTATTCCCTTCGCCTTTGTTTGCTTTTGTCGGTCTATATTTAGTAAGGTCTCGCAACAGTGATATTTTATACGTCTTGTATAACTTCCTTAGATGAAGTGTATGTTTTCGTTAATATTACGTTCCCAACGAAAAAACCCTGCACATCATTGAACAATTAGAAATAGATTTTTTCCCCCTGATCGATACAATTCAAATAAAAGGTTGGAAAAAAGCCTTTAATTATATTTTATTTTTACAAAAAAATGTTGTATTAAATTTTAGAATTTTAAATTGTAATTTTATACTTGATACAATTAATGTGTCAAATGAGAATTTTAAATGTTTCACTTTTATTCAGTTTGAGTCCGGATTCACAAGAAAACTGCATTTTTTCTATTAGTCTTCTAGCGATCATTTGTTTTTTTTTTTTTAAAGTGATTATTTTGATTATATCAAAATAAATAATATTTTATTTTTTTTTTTGTATTATTTTATAAAACAAATAATATGGGAAAAGTTATTCAAATTTTATGCATTAAAATAAATATTAAAATTTTTAATTAAAAGAATATTTAATTTATATATATATGCACATGATGAAGTTGGAAATGACAATCGTGTGTTTATTTCTAACATTTTACCAAAGTTTGAGGGGGGGGGGAGATTGTAAATCTGTGTCTTAAAATGAACCTTAAAACATGCACAAAGATTTTCCCACATTTTTCCAATACACCACTTTTGTAACGTTCTTCACATTCTGATGGAAACAAATAAATAATTGCTAAAAATTTTGTAAAAAAATGCAACTTACATATTCCAATTACAAGTACTAAACTTTTTTGTAAAATACAACTAATAAATAAATAAAAAGGAAACATAGCCGCATGAAAAAAGCAATTCGATAATCTCAAAATTTTATTTGCGAACTTTCTTATCCCAATACTATAAGTGATTAAATTTCCATGATCAACGAATGTTAATATTGATCTTAACGCGCTTTTCTGGTATTCAATCGACATCCAATGAAACAACGATTGCGAGCCATTACAATTTTTCTTGTAGTCACCTCAGTGACACTGCTAATACTGACGCTATAACGCACTCGATTTGTATGAGATCTCACACGTTTTCCACTTCATCTAACTTGTTTGAGATACTCTAGGCGTTATTTGATTTGTAAATTTCGACTTAATAAACGGTCATTTATGTGAATCAGTTTTGCTACAAGTATAAAAACTAAGTGAATGGAAAAGGATTCCGATAGTGAAGTTGGACGTGTTTAAATGCCGGGAGGAGTTGGAAGGTTAACGAGCATATTGTGCCCACTACATTAGTAGTTACCACAAAATTAAGGCTCTCATCTACCGGCCATTTTGATTTCGTGAACATAACGTTAATCCCATAGAATTTTTCTACTACCGACCTCAAATCTATACTATTTTATCTATTTGAGTGCAAAAAGGTCCATTCAAAAAGAGTAAAAAATAATGAAGGTTTATGCTGAATTACATTTTTGCTCCGATTTTTAAAAATATTTTTGCTCTTACTTTAATGATATTCGTTTATGGGTTTTCCGATCTTTCAAAAATATTCTAAAATATTTTCAAAAATTGGGAACAAAATATAATTTTTCATAAACCATCATTATTTTTTGCTCTTTCGGATGCACTTTTTTTTGCATTTAAATAGATAAAATAGTATAGCTTTGAGAACGATAGTAGTAGTCCCACAGGATTAACATTACATTCATGAAATAAAAATGACCAGGAGACGGGAGCCTTAAGAGATCATCGGACTGTTATTATGAACATAATTTCAGTGAATAACTCTGTTCCTGATTTGGATAATTTTTTGCAACTATTGAGATAGTAGAACTTATCATTAATCTTTGGTTTTATCATTCCGTCCAGCATTCGAAATAATAAGTGAATTTTTGAATCATTCTAAGAAGAGAATAAAAATTCGCTTCCTTTTCTGGACCGACTGTTTTTTGACTTATTATATATTGAATCTTAATGGAATAGATCATTTACTTGTCCGGGGGCGTAACAAGCTCGCCCAAAGTGGAGCTTATTCACTTATCTCAATAACGGAGAAAGTGGATCTGAGTCAGGAATAAACTTACACACTGGAATCAAGTTCAATAGCAGGCATTCGATTATCACTGAACCATCTAGTACCATTGTTGTGTGCACAATAGGATCGCTTACCTTCAAATTCCTCTTAAGACTCAAACACATCCGACCTCACTATTAAACTATCAGATCACTTTTCTATTCATTACATCTCCATACATGTAGAAGTCCTGATTTACATAAGTTACAAGTCGAGATTCTCAAATCAAATAACGTCATAGAATAGCTCGAAAGGTTAATGAAAGCGGGAGAACCCGCAACAGATCAAAAAGATATCAAGACGATTTTGAAAGTATTAGGATAGTTAAGATGTTACAAAAGAATATAAAGTGATCTCAAATAGCAGGTAGTCACATGACCCAACAAAGGTGCAAGAAGAATAGGTTTTAAGCGAGAGAGCGAGTGCATAAGGCCCCCCGCTTCTGATATGTTTTACAAAATCAAAATTGTATGATTTGTTTTGCTTTTTATTTTTTAATTTTAAACCTAATATACATACATGTGAATATTTTTGTGCAATTAACACGCATTCCAAAACAAAGTTGGGGGTGCTTGGGTCAATCACTACGATTGCAGATAGCTAGTACCTATTAGTGAGAAAAATATAAGCCATATATTTAGTTGTGTTTCCATTGTGACGGCTGATCGTACTTTTTATCGCGAGGAGTGAAAATAAATAAAATATTGAAATTAAAAAGGAAGATAAATGTTTGATGTAAAATGTTACTACACTTTATCAAGCAATATAACAAGAGATGTACGTATTATCGATACGAAGGAAAACGCGACTTCTGTAATATTCCGATTTAATAAATTTGTAAAAATTGTCTGCCTTTGGAAAATCTAATCAGATCGTTAATGAATCTATAAACATATCTATTTGTATATGAAATAAATTAAATATATTATTTATACTGTCTTATATTTTTATTGCTGCAATGCTGTTATTATACTATTATTTCCTGTTCTTCTTACTAACAGATTCACGCAACGTAATAAACGGCACATGCAAAATGAATAAATTATTCAGTGTGCGAAATTTTCTTAAGACCTCGCACATTAACTTTGCTCTACTCATACTATGGCTGGACCTAATTTCTAAAGACCGGGAAAGCGCTAGGATTACCCTACTTCTTTTCTCCTAACTCAAGAATTATTGAATTTTAATTATTTCTTTCTTATCACATTTAAAGTTCTCTTCAATAATAATATTCGAAAATGATTAAAATATTTGGGAAAATTTTAATGACTACTCTAGACATATTATGAAATGTATCGAAATAAAAATTCGAAATAACCTAAAATTTAATTCCTTCTTAATATTCACAATGTAGTCAGTTTCAGTTTTTTTTTTATCGTTTTTCAGTTTAGGGTATTTAGAATCGAAAATCAGAGGTTCTGGATCTTCTGGCTGCAATATAGTAATCAGATGTCATTCATTTACGCTGTAAAGTAAAAAACTTGTTTTATAACCTTCATGATACGCATTTCACTTTTAAATTTAATGAAACAATGCATAAAATTAAAATTCTAGAAAACTTTATTGTTAAAATGTACACCTGATTGCAACTGATTATGCAGATATGCTTTTATAAAATATAGTTGCAGCACAGAAACACAGATAACTAATCGGGAATGACATCTGGAGCGTACAGCACCTCACTAGTTGAGTAACTGAAAAAAGTACATATAACTAAAATAAATGTTCTGAAAGTCAGGATGCGTAAATGTGAAACAAGAATAACTGATTATGCATCAGGCCCTAAAACTATGGTTTCCTTGGACAGTGGGGCCGTTATCTAGTAGCCATAATATTAAGGTAAGGTAAGGTCATCAAAATGCAGTTATATGCAAACCAGGGACATAGTTTCTTTGTATTCAATTTTTTGTAGAAAAAAATGCCACTAGTTTACACAGTCAAAGTTTTAGTGAAGCCATCCACCGCATACTTGCGGCCGTCATACTTCTTTTTCTTGGGAAACCATAGCTTAACTGGTCCAACTGAATCATTTCGCTCCACATGCAATGTGTAAACTTCTATCACACATTCCATCTGTAGTAAATTTCATCATTCCAAGGTTCTTAAGTAAGATTATGCTCTCATCTACCTTTAAGATGTCATTCATCAACTCATACTTAGACAAAAATCATCAGGAAACATGTCGAACCCAATTGTTTTGGATGCCAAAAGACTGGTATCTCATTATGCTTAGTCTCGCATCATTCATAAATCAGATGACCATCGCATTTATATGTGAGAGAGGTTGAATCAGCACTCTACAAACAGACTTTGAGTGTATTTTGTAATGACAAACTAATCCTAGTATGACAATAACGTGATCTATGTCGCTTTTTTCCTCTCAGTTAACACTTTGGGACTTTTATGTGATATTGTTTGAATTGAACGTGACTTATGTAGATAAGAGTATAATAAAGGTTGACATTTACAATTAGAATAAGTACTGATTACACTTACAATACAAATATGGCACTTTTTTGGTGCTAGTCGAACGCTAAAAAAATATTACAATGCTCTCGAACTCGACATTCTAGTCAAATATTTAGTAGATATCTAAAGTCTTTCGGAGCTGGACGTTTTCTCCGAGGTATCGGGGGATGTTATTCTACCCCGTGCACTGTGAAGGAGGGGAGTGTGAGTTCGATGGCCTTGGAATGTCAGCGTTGTTCAAACCCTGAATCAGTGGATCCGAAGAATGTTAACCTATCGCTTTTTGCTGCGCTCTCTCGGCTGAAAAGAAACCATAGCTTAACCTTAGAAAAGATGTCTCATTTGGCTAGTTAGCAAGACTTTTTAACTTCTAGCGTTGTTGTAGAAGAGAGTCGCTGCAGTCTCTTCTCTTCGGAAATTTCACGTGGAATGAAATTAGGCATGCTTCTTCCGAACCACAAGTTCTTTTCTTTTAGTTGGATAGCTGAATTCATAACTTAGCTATTGGTCACTGGGCACCCCATCGGGACAGGGAATGACACCTGCAAAATTGTAAATTCTGAGGCGGAAGTAGTTTTGGTTACCAGGTATCGCATCGTTTTAGGTCATAGTTCATGGGAAACAAAAATGTTGCTTGAACTTTCACACAAGCCCAGCTGTCTTAAATGAGGATCTTGTCTGGATATAAGAGAAATCACTAACATCTTATAAAGTGTGGTCACCGCACTATTTTTCGAAATATACCTGTAAGTCCTCAGATGTTAGGCTCTTCGGCTGCCTCGTCATTTCTCGACCTTCGTCAACATAGACACAATAGTGCCTTAGCATGACCATTTTACATTTAAGAAACAGGAAAAAAAAATAAATAATAAGATGGTGCTAGATATAGTAAGTAGGAAGCAGGATCACGTTCGATGGACAAATTTCTGGGCTAGAAACCCGTTAACAATCATTGCAGAATGTGTAGGAGCATTGTCGAGATGCAAGAACCATCCTTCACTAAGACACAAATTTGCCCGCACTCGATGCGTATGATCCCTCAAACCATTTCAGGACCTCCTCTTAGCATCATATGCGCAGTGGATTTCATTAAATGTAGTTCACATCAGGGATAATTTGAACTATGATTCGCTAATTGACAAAGACAAGAGTCTACACACGTTCAATGTTTCCCTCAACAACAGATATCGAAGGTTGATTTGGCTTTGAATTATTCCTGCAATCTTCATTACCTTACTGAAACACTTAATTTGCTTTAAAAGAGATGTTTTTTTTCAGGGCATTATCCCTTTAATTAGGCCTCAATATCTAATTAATTTCTTAGAACTTTCATCGGGATTTACCAAAAATTTGATGTTCATTCTTTGTTCGGTAATCGCAACAATTTCCAACAGGGGAAGACATGAACATTACCAACCGAAATTTTAACTCTGTATCAGTTTCAGCGATGGGACAAGTACTGAGGTGTGAATAGATTGTAGTCAATACATTAGGCAGGGCGATTCATAGCGGCAGGCTGTCATATTGGATCAGTTCGCCTTATTATTGGGCAGACTTCGTAAGCTGCGAGTAATGTGATACTGAAGTTGGTTGGTGTTAGAGATAGTGAGCTGAAGTTATCAATATAAGACATCTGTATTTTACCTGTGTTGAATTAAGAGCTTTAGAAGTGAACTTAGAAAACATCCGTAAAGAGTCGAGGATTCGAACCTTATTGATTCCATTCACAAAAATAATTAGTTATCATATTAAATGTGAGTAGATTCAGGCGCGTATATGGATCTTTTTCACAGATAGAGTAAGTTAGAGATTGAACTTTGATTAATCATGGATATTGTACTGTATTGAAGACTATTGATAAAAATGACTTGTTTTCAGGACATCACATTTATTTGCGCACATCTTTTCAAGCATAAATTAACTACACAATTTTACACAAGTACCACTTTTTCAACGTTCGTCTTTACCTCTTGGAACCAAACTCTATACTAAATTTCATATCCGTTGCCAGCAAATTATCTAAAATCAAAACTATGATCTGGTGTTGCCAAAAAAAATATCTTAATAAAGAATATTGAAAAAAGTATCACTTCAAGTTTCAATCGTCTGCCTTTAAAAGTCGAACAGATAATATCTTAAAAAAAGTATCACATTAAATTAAATTGTCTGCCTTTATAAGTTGGACAGATAATTTCTTAAAAAAGTATCACAATCGTTTGTTTTTAAAAATTGAATATGTCACAATATGAATAAAACAATTTTGTTACCATCATATTGCGATTCTTTTGATGGTGAACTATCTGTGCCATCTGTCCTGTCTATCTGTATCTGTCTGTCTCTATCCTACTATCTGTCTCATCATCTATCTGTATCTGTCTATCCTATCTGTCTATCTATCTGTCACATCTGTCACATCCTATCTGTCTGTCTGTCCCTCTCTGGCATCTGCTCTGTCTATCTGTCTATCCTCATCATCTGTCCATCTATCTATCTATCTATCTATCTATCTCTCTCTCTCTATATATATATATATATATATATATATATATTAGGATCTTGAAGAAATTCTCGTTGTTTCCTATATAATAGATGGTATTACTAGAACTTTGTGCGTGTAATTTCAGGTGGTAATGCATCTACAAGGAAGTTCTGTAGGTAAGCTTGAATTTCAGTATATATGTTAATTCGCCACGGAGTAAATAATGTTGTTAGTGGTTTTTTTTTTCCTTAGCTCTCAAAATGTCGAGTCTTATGCCTGGTTTTTTGTGTTTGATTTGATTTTCATTTTGCTTTTTCATTAAAAAAAAAAAAAAATCTCCAGCTGAAGCGCTCAGAAATTTTGTTGAAACTTACGGTAACATGCTTTGTCGGAAACTACATGCACAGACTTGTTTCGACACTTCAAAAATATTAATTTTAATCTTGGGAATAAAAAAAAAGTGACAATTTGAATTTTATTTCATAAAATAAAAAGAAAGGGTTTTATGAGGAAAGGGAGATGACATAGTAATATATCTATATCTATCTATCTATCTATCTTTATATATATATATATATATATATATATATATTGTAGCGTAGGCTATAAATAACCCCTCCACAGACTAGTTCTGAACCCCGTTTTGTTCCCAGCTTCCCATTCATTAAAATATATATAGCTTAAAAACAATAAAGAACAAAGTCAGGTGGCTTGGACATTCAGCCACATTCATGAACTCAGTTACACAGGTGCGGCAGAGTTGAACCCTCTTTGTGAGGTATTGTTGATCCCTGTCATGTTTATAATGGGAATTTATGGCCTAGCTGTGTGACGGCCGACACCGACTTGCACGTGGAGAAGACTGACATTGTCCTACCTGAGCGAATAGTGTTGCAGGGGACAAAACGGAGTTTCTCTTTGATTGGGTTGTTCTTTGAAAAAAGGTAAATAACTCGAAAGGAAGGCGGGGGAGAGACCTACCCGAGGTCTTAAAAAGGGTGAAGAAAAAAAGAGGAGGAGGATTTCCTGCGGAGGAGCGATAGAGCGTTGCAGCTATAAGTGGGAGGCGATTGCCTTCGCTTGCGAATTGAGAACTTAATCGAACTACATCGAATACTGAGATATTGGAGTTTTTTTTTCAACTATAAGTGTTTAGACGTGCTGTGTAGATATATGCGTTTTGCCTCGGTGCTATGTAATTAGATGTGTTAGCATTGTGTAAAAAGAATCTAGGCGGAAACGCCTAACCATAAAATTAAAATTCAATTTGTAAACTATAGATTTATCGTCTCTTAAGCTGTGTGATCCCTTGTTTACCACTTCATTCTACGCATTCAGGGATCACGACGTTACGATATATATATATATATATATATATATATATATATATATATATAATTAACTAAATGTGATTCAGTCATAAACTAGATCTTTTTCGTTTTTAAAATAAACTATTTTTAAGATACTTTTCATTACACGAGTACGTTAAAAAACAATTAAATATATCATTGCATACATGTACGGTTTGTGTTAAATTATATTATTAATTTTAAATGGAAAATATGCTTACAATGAGAATAATTTTTAAAAAAAATAAATATATTTTTTTAAATTTCTTTAGAACCATTGTAATCGTCAGATGGTTATTATCTTTTAATGTTGGAAGCTACAATTTAGTTGCAGGGAAGTTAAGGATGGAAACAGTATTCCATCAAAAACTTGAAAAACATAACTCAAAACCTTTTCCAATATTCGTTATACTTAATCAGGGGATGCATTCTTCTTGATTAAGATGCCTTTTTTTTCTTCTGCAAGCAAAAGTACAATAATAAAAGTTTGTTGCACAAAAAATGTGCAACAAAAGCTTGTTTGAATAATAGTGAACCATTAGCTCTACATTAACGTAGTATTAATAGAAAAAAAAAAGAAAATTAAAAAAAAAAAAAAAAAAAAAAAAAGTATTCGAAAACTT
The DNA here is from genome assembly GCA_019974015.1 of Nephila pilipes. Lineage (NCBI taxonomy): Eukaryota > Metazoa > Arthropoda > Arachnida > Araneae > Nephilidae > Nephila > Nephila pilipes. The sequence goes on from BMAW01044174.1 coordinate 51,540, forward strand.
TATACAATTTTTATAGTATAAAAAATATTACAAAATCAAATTTTGTAACAAAACTTGAGTTACATTTTTCTATCACAATATTATAATTTTTCTTTTATAACATGTAATTTCTGACTTAAAATCAAGATCGAAATATAGAACCAGAGAATGCTGGGGAACAAATGCGCAGATACACAAAATTATAAACTATAAAAAAAAAATAATAATAAACAAGTACGTATCGTAAAGCAGAGTTTGGCTATGAAAATAAAATTTTTTTCAGACACCAAAACACGCTGGAATAATTTGTTGGCAAAGCTTGAAAGGATTTTCGAGATAAAATCAGCAATTTTAAAAGCATTCATTGATATTAAAATACAACAAATTTTTACTGATGTAAAATTGAAGCTCTGATTACAATTGCAACATGCTTAAAGTCAGTAAAAATTTTCCGAAAAAACTAAGCAACTTAAACGCAATTTTGTTAATTGCCAAATGAATAATTGCTTTCATTATTATAAGAGTTCTACCAACAAAACTCAGAATTTTATAAGAATTCAACGTTCTCTGGTTTAAAGAATTTAAAAGAGACGCAATGTTAGTTTAGTTGAATTAATACAATAATTAAATTTGGTGAGAAAGTATGATGCTGTTGCAATGACTGTTGAGTTTTCACGTTTACTACATAAAAACTCTTTGATCGAACAAGCTAAAATAATTATGAAAAAGGTTTTTTGCGAGGATATGAATCACTGTGCGTCACCATCTTCACACTCTCAAGAAGAAAGGACAAAAACTTAGAAAGAGAAATATTCAACGTTGGATAAAAAATTAGGAAGGACCTACGTTTTTCGACAAGCAAGAGTTCTAGTTTGAGCAAGATAGTGAAGCAAGAATTATAATTATTTGACTCAACAGTAAACTGATTATCAAATATTATAAAATTGGGTGAGTTTTTGGAAATGATTCCTCAAACATCAGCTGAAGCTGAAAGAGCATTTTCTGCTGACGGGTGGCTCATAATAAAGCTAAGAACTAAGTTGAGAGATAAAAGCATAATTTGCCTATGTTTTCTTGAATATAGTACTTTAAAAATCAATAATAAATATATTTTATTTGCATTTTGTAGCTCAATATATAAAGAAGTATCAATTTTGGAATTTATGGATATCCTTATTTTATGTAATTATTAATTATATAAATTAAAAAGAACTAATTTTTAGATTTTTTTCCCCTAATTTTGATACATTCTCAGGAATCCTGGGAATTATTGTTATGTTCTCTGGATTTTCTGGGAAGGAAAAGAAGGGTGAGAAATCAGAAATTCTAGTCCAAACTTTTTCGAAATCACCATCCAAACTTACTTCATCAGAAGAAGAAGATCTGTAAAAATGTGGATAGCTTCCGGCTTTGCTTAACAAATATTCATAGTTCCTGTGGTTAGGATCCCACAGTCTCTATTATTGTCAGAAAATCTCCCATTTCCGATTCACACAATAATCAAGAATGTAAACTACGTAAAATAAAACGTGAAAGCTCGGTCATTAATTTTTCTTAATAGTACAGGGTAGGCCAAAATTATTGAGTGCATATCATGCTTGGGGAAGAAAGAGAACAAATTAGGATACGTACATGTTTATTTTTTTTTTTATCGGAAGATAACATAAAACAGTTCCATACAACACAATTTTAAACATTGTATAAGTTCCACATGAACACCGATTGTGGCACGCAAAATATCAAGCCAAAATTCGATGGTTTTCCAGGAGCTTTCCTATTTTATACACTTCCTGTGTCCTTAAATTGTTGGTACCAGCGGTTAATAGAGTCCTTACTTGGAGCACAACGTATTGAGTAATCCAAACAAAAACGTCCTTGAATGGTTACAACGGGTTTTCTTTTATGGAACCATAAAACGTACATTTCTTTTTTCCTGTACCGTAGCCATTTGCAGGCTGACGCAATCAGTAAATTTTCCCGAGACATGCTCTCGTACCATCCGCCGGCTAATGTGAAAGTTATTTAATGTTTAAAATTTTGTTGTATAAAACTGTTTATGTTGTCTTTCCAATAATAATAAAAAAAAAAAAAGAAACACATGCGTACGTCAATTTGTTCTTTTTTTTTTCGAAGCATGAATGCACTCAATACTTTTGGCCCAGACTATATCATAAACGTATAATTATTTTCTACAGAGCATATCTATACTTACTTCCAAGAACTGTATTGTACAATACCCAAACGGAAACGCGTTTCACAACTAATCAAAGCACCTTTTTTTTTTTTTTTTTTTTTTGTTTTACAAATCAGTCATGTCATCTATGAATCACATATAAACTTGAATAAATTTTCCATTGGAATCAGAAACTCGAGTTTTGAAATTGTACATATACACCGTATACATATTACCCGTATACTTACATATTACCCTTATACATATGGACTAATCAAACTGAATACAAAAAGCATAACCAATTGTTAAGTTTACCTCACACCTTATAAAACAATTCAGCGAATTTAGAAGAGAAAGTTCAAAAATTAAGTTCCAGATGAAAAAAAAAAATTTCTTACACAAGATTGGAACATAAAAAAAAAATCCTTAAAAGTGTTTTTGTTAAGTTGATATGCATCGATTTATTTGAACGTATAATTTTATATCTCGTTTACTTATATTCGCTTAAAATATTGCTTTTAGTAAGAAGTTATTTCTGAAAGTAATTACGAATAAAAAATTTTTTAATCTAATTAAACTCATGCATAATGAAATGATATAAAATGTTTTCCTTAATAAACAGAGAAATGTCCTTATATATATGTGTGTGTGTGTACACTGGAGTCATTATTGTTAGGAAATTATTTTTATACCTGTTGTCTGGAAATGATTCTTTTTTTAAAATCCTTAGGAAATCTTTTTTCTTTTTCTTTTCGCTTTGTATTCGTAATTTATATTTAAATTTATTTTTTTTTTTTTTTTTTCATTCTGTTTTTTTCATGTATTTTTGTTTGTTTGTATTTATTTTTACTTTGTAAATGCGTGAATTATGCATATATATATATATATATATATATATATATAACACATGGATCAATAAGTTCCGAGACTAACCCAGAGATGGCGCTCGTAGTAAACCAGTAACCAGGTCTTTCTAGAGTACTAACCTTTGTGCTTGAAACGTGTCAAAATTTTAAGTCGATCGGACCAGAAACAGCTGAGTTATCGAGGTTGGAAGTAAAGTCGTTTTGTAGTTTGTTTAAAAAATGGAAAAAACCGAGTTTCGTGTTCTGATAAAAACATTGTTTTTTAATGGGTAAAAACACCGTGCAAGCGAAACAATGGATTGAAAAATGTTACCCGGACTCTTGTCCATCAAAAGCAACGATTTGTCGGTGGTTTGCCGAGTTTAAACGTGGTCGTACCGACACAAATGACGCGGAACGCTCCGGTAGACCTGTGGAAGCCGTTACACCGGAAAATGTGAGTGAAGTGACAAAAATTATAATGAAAGATCGTAAAGTGAAGCTCCGTGAGATTGCTGAGATGACACAGATATCATATGGAAGTGTATTTACTATCCTTCATGAAAAATTGAGCATGAAAAAGGTTTTTTCCAATTGCTTTCGATGGAACAAAAACAGCAACGAGTCGATGATTCAGAAAGCTGTTTATCGCTATTTACTCGCAACAAAAAATACTTCTTGCGTCGTTACGTGACCATGGACGAAACATGGATACACTCCAGAGTCTAAGCGGCTGGCGAAAGCCGTCCGAAGCTTCCGAAAACGCAGCAGTCAGCTGGCAAAGTCATGGCGTCAGTTTTTTGGGATACGCATGGCGTGATTTTTATTGACTACCTCGAAAAAGGTAAATCGATCAACAATGATTATTATATTGACTTGCTGGTGCGTTTGAAGGAGGAAATCGCAAAAGAACGACCGCACAGTCTCGGGACTTATTGATCCATGTGTTATATATATATATATATATATATATATATGTACAACTGAATTTTTTTAACGACATAATTTAAATGAATTCTCTACCATGTGTATTCTTAAGCAATCATTTCACTATCATGGAATTAGTTTCATAAAAAAAAATTATTTCTTTCAGTTTGAAATGTCTTTCTGAACAAAAGAATATCTTTCGCTTTATAAATTGGGAGGAATATCTTGGTATTGTACCAAAAATTTGGCATTAAAGTATAAAACAGCTTTAAAATATCGAAAATGAAATTAAAACTGAATTTGTCTTTTGATTTTTGATTAAAGTTTAATCAGAGAATTTATAAATTGAACTTTTTTAATGGATCTCCTGCTGTCCGAGTTTAGTTGGCTCAAAAGTTATCCGAAACCGAAACATCTTCGAAATGAATGAAGTGACTTTTCCGTTTGCCTGTAACCGTAAATTTGTCGGTATTCGCTTTAATTGTTTTGTTGTTGTCGGTTTTCGAAAACAATGCAGACGAGTTCTTCGGTAGATCAAGTGGTAAAATTTTAAGTAAGAAGATGGAAACATATGGTTATGAAGAATCAGCTCCTTCTTTATCTCAAGAAAATGATACTTCGACACTACAAACGCCGATGAATCCTTCTGTAGCATATATTCATAGCCAAGAATTTGAGATGCATTTAAATAAACACCCGAGACTTCATGGAACGGTAAGAATAGAAATGTCTTTTAATTTTTCCTGTTGAATTGTATACACAGTTTTAGTTTTATCCACTAAGTAATTTTTAGTTCTTGACGACAACCGATAATTATTCATTTATTTATAATTTTCAGTTGAATCGAGACTCGTGAACAAAGAATCAGATCAAGTAATTTGTAAATATTCATATTTATTAAAATAAGTTTTGCTTCATATTAATAAATTCCTTATTTTTTAACTAAAGCTTTTACCTGTGGTATTTGCATCATAAACATGAATGCTATTTACATTATAATCATGAATTAATTACAAAATATGATTACTATAAATTAAGTGCTTAATTCTTATATACTGTGAAAATGCTTCCAAAAAATTGAGGTTGTATTCAATACTGTGCTCGAAAGATGGTACTTGTGCTTCAAATTGTTTTGGAAGCTAAACTGTCTATGTTAAATACTTTAATATTAAATGGAAAACTAAATCTAACAAAAGCTGATTGTCAGTTTTTCTGTAATTTTATTTTGATGTTCACTAGTCCTTAAAAAATTCAGAATTTGTGAATTAAGAGTATGAAGTTAATAATATTTATCCTCTGTATGATCATCTCTTTATTAATTTCCAAAGGTAACTGTTACTCACAATTTAATAAGAGCTTATCAGCTACTGGATCATGTAACTGTCATTCCTCCGAGCTTTGCCACTGCAGAAGAATTGAAATCCTTTCACTCAGAAGAATATATAGAGTTTTTGAAAAAAATTAATGAGCTCAGTGAAGAAGAATTGTTGGAGGAGGAGGAAGAAGAAATGGACAAGTATGGGATAGGTATGATTACTCTGAAATAATTGTTATCTTAATTTATTTATTCTGAAATAATTGTTATCTTAATTTATTTATTCTGAAATAAT